>APFE030974656.1:0-24891 GCA_000404065.3 Pinus taeda | reverse complement strand
TCAACACTGCTCCCATGGCATAGTCACTGGCATCAGTTTGGATCTCAAATGGTCTTTGTAGATCTGGCAGTGCTAGTACCGGTGCTATACTAATATTTTCTTTCAAGGTGTCAAAGGCTTTCTGTTGTTTGCCTCCCCACTGAAACACCTTGTTCAATCCTATCAAGGCATGTAAGGGAGCTGCAATTGAGGAAAATTTTGAAATGAACTTCCTCCAATATTGTGCTGCTCCTAAGAAGCTTCTCACTTCTGTAGAAAACTTGGGTTTAGGCCAGTTTACAATGACTGACACTTCAGAGGGATCTATTTTCAATTCACCTCCCCCTACTATGTGACCCAAATAATTTAGAGAGGTTTTGCCAAATTCACATCTGGAGAGTTTAACATAAAGTTTTTCTCTTTTCAAAATATCTAATGTCTGCTTAACATGCCTTAAATGTTCTTCCCACATTTTACTAAAAATAAGAATGTCATTCAGATACATAATAACAAAATCATCAAGAAAATGTCTGAGTACATCATTTATTAATCTCAAGAAAGTAGCAGGAGCATTAGTTAGGCCAAAAAGCATAACCAACCATTCATACAATCCCTGCTTTGTTTTGAAAGCAGTCTTCCATTCATCTTGCTCTGCAACTTTGACCTGATGGTATCCACTGTGCAAATCCAGCTTGGTGAAATAAACAGCTTCCTTCAATTGAACTAAAAGATCATCTATGCGAGGAAGGGGATAACGATTTTTTATTGTTATCTTATTCAGTGCTCGGTAGTTAACTCACATTCTCCATGAGCCATCTTTCTTTCTCACCAAAACGATTGGTGACCCACATGGTGATGTGCTAGGCCTGATGAACCCTTTCTCGAGCAACTCCTACACCTGCTTCTTGATTTCAGCATTCTCTAAAGCGGACAACCTGTACATTCCAATGTTAGGCAATGGAGCATCTTGCTACAAAATAATATCATGCACTATTTCCTTTTTGAGTGGCAGACCTTTAGGTTCTTGAAACAAGATATCATACTATGAAACAACCTTTTCTAAATCAGCTAGTTGTTTAGCATTACAGCCTTCAAATACATTGGTTTTATCAGGTTTATTTTCCTTTACAACCATCGATAAGAATTGCTTGCATGAATTTATCATTCATTTCATCTACCCTGAGTTTATGAGAGTATAATTATTCTTGAGCTTATGAGATCTTACAAAGTATTCAATTCCATCTTTAACAAGTAGATACTTGTTCTCAACTCTATAGAAAATAGCTTTTCTGTCATACAAGTAAGGACTTCCTCAAACAATTCCACATATATCCAAAGGAATTATGTCTAACTCAACCTCATCTACAAATGCTGACCCAAAAGAAAACTTGAGTTTGCATTGTCTAGTCACTTGTAGTTGTGCTTTATCATTAAACCATCCTAATGGGTATGGTTTCTTGTGAGGTGTAGTTGCTAATCCCAATTTCTTTACAACTGCTTCAGAAATTAGATTTACTTGTGAGCCACTATCAAACAAAGTATCAATCTTTTGATTTTTGAAAACAACTCGAATATGGAAAAACTCATGTCTTTTTCTCTCATGTTCTTCATCAATAACAGATTGAGTAGAATTACTAGTAGATGCTTCAGAATTCTTACCTTTTATCCTTGTGGCTGCAATGATTGTTTCATCTCCCAAGTCTGACCCCAAATCTTTTTGAATAGCTACAACAGTCTTCTTCTTCTTGCCCTCAGACTTCTTAGGTCTCAGCTCTGGATGCAGAATCCAACAATGATCATCATCATGCCCATCCTTTTTACAGTGAGTGCACAAAGCTTTGATTTTCTATGTTGTGTTAGCCTTCCTTGCTTTCCACTTCTGCTTTCTTTTCTCCTTGCTCTTACTTACAGTGGGTTGGGATGGTCCCCCAACTTTTGGATTTCCATTCTTTCCTCTAGCTTCTAGATGAGTAGCTTGTACATATACCTCATCTATACTAGTGGGATTAAACATGAGGATGGTATGCCTCATGTAGCTGTGTAGATCACCAATGTACTTCAAAAGAGTTTCTGGTGAGTCTAATGAGATATCCAACATCAATGCTCTCTTTCTGAACTCTTGAGTATACTCTTGCACACTTTGCCCTTTCAACTGCCGAAGAGTTTGCTAACTCATCATGGCTTGTTGCATGTAGGACAATGGATAGAACTGCTTTTTGATTACAACAACAAATTCACTCCAGACAGAGATGGTCTTACCATGCTTCTTCATATCAGCTTGGGCTCTGCCTTCCCACCAAACCAAGGCAGTGCCTCCTAGGCGTAGGCTTGCCAGCTGAATCTTACTCTTGTCCGAGTCTATGTTTTGTACCCTACAATATACATCAATTTGTCTAATCCAATTGTCCAACTTTTCAGCATTTAGCTCTCCATCATAGATAGGAAAATCAAATCTAACATCTAACTTAATCAAAGATGCTTTCTTATTATGCACAGGGCTATTAGGAGGTGTGAGAAAGCTTTCCTCTTTCCCCTTTCCTTTTGAGTGGTCATGGGAATGAGACTCATCTTTTTCTTTATCTCATTTAGAACTTGATGAATCTTCATCCTTATGCTTTCTAAAGTCCCTATACATTTCTTCTACCATAGACTTTATAGCTAGGAAACTTTCTATGAATTGAGGGTCTGGCGTCATAGAACCTTCCTCTGACATTGTCTTCCAAGGATAGACACTCCCAATTTCAGGATTAGTTTCCACCAACTCTCCTTCTCCTAATTTGAGCTTTGATCTAGTGAGCATTCACAGCTAAACCAACACAAGCTTGTCTAACCTTACAACCTACTGCTCTGTTACCAATTGATCTGATAATCACCCAATGAGTGAAACCAATTTAAGGTTTATTAAACAAAAGGTATTACAGACTCATGTGCCGGTGTGTGTTCTGTATTATTTAAGCAACGAATCGATCAGATTTCCAATACATAGACATTTAAATAGAAAGACAACAGAGAAATACAGTAAGAAACCACAAAGACACAAGCAATTTTAATAAGGAGTTCACCCTATTCTCTAGGACTACGTCTCCGGTCCAGCTTTTAGTGGTGGCCTTGTTTTATTGGGTCTTTAAGCAGAGAATTACAATGCAGGGACTCGATGGGAGTTCTCTTGAAGTAGGTTTGCTTGGTAGGGTGATTCCTGGATTTCCCAGGCCACTGGAGTGCACAGACCCTTCTTCCTCCTACCAGCTCTGTGACCTTCAGGTCTACAATGGACAGAGCCAAATATGATGCTTAGTCCAGACAGATTCCTCTATGGGATGGCTTGAATCTTCAAGCTCTGGTGCTCGATGCTGCCACTGGTCAGCTCGACCCTCTGTCTCTTCTGCTCTATTTGCTGTTCTCTGTGTTCAGTCCTCTCCGGGTTCACTGTTCCACCTTTGTCATCTCTCAAATCTCTCTCTATGTCTACTTCCACTTGATTCGACTGTCTCTGTTCATGGCTTTTAGCCATTCGTCCCCATGCCCGTTCGATTCCTCTTCCACCTCTATCGATTCAGCTTCTGCAACTACGCTTGGAGTTCCCTGTTTGGAGTCATCATGAACACTCAGGGTGTGGCCACGTGTCCCCATCTGAACAGTGCCAACCTGCTCGTCGGTTTGTTTCTTCAGTTACGTCATGGATGCGTTCTTCCTCCACCGTGGCAGTCAAACATACCTCAAATCTTTACAAACGCGGCTTAATCCTTTGTCGATTCCGCTTCCTCCATCGGGCGCAATCTCAGGCGTCCGATCTGGGTCCCCTAGATCCAACGTCGTACACACGTCCCGCGTAGTTGGCCTGCTCGACCAATAACGTGCGATCAACGACATTTTTCTCTCACCTCCGCTGCCATGCATCGATCGTTAAGTGGGATCGCTCCGCTTTCCCCAAAACCGTTTACCATTTGAGGGCGCCCCGATCAATACCGTCGGTTTCCAGAGCACGGGTCTCGCCTGGTACGATTAGCGATTTTTGCCTTTCCCACCCGTGGTTCTCCAGTTCGCCATGCATCCAAGTGCTCGAGCTTCCCCCATTTCGGCCCTGTGCGTTAGGCGCTAATCGCGCATCAAAAATCACCTCATTTTCCTAATCGGGGGCTCCCAGGGGTTACTTTGACCTCCTGCGCAGTCTCCATGGGCCTCGGTCAGTGCGCTTTGACTGAGGTCCTTGTCGTTCCACGCTAGCTGCCATTGCCACTGGTTCAGGGTGTTTTTGATCGTTGTTTTTGGAATTTTTAGAGATTCGTCCCAACCTGATACAATCATGGTTCTTTGCCAGTCTTTGGTGGATCCAATTCGGATCATCTTTTCAATTCCTCCTTCAAATACTAGTCTTGCGAAATAATACCCAATGTATGAATGAACTCACGTGTCCACATCAAGATTGGTACAACCACATTTTTCCAAATGGAACGACAATTCTGTAAATGATTTTGTGGGCTAGTACATCCATCATAAATAGGAATATTGCTGGAGGTTTTTTCTGTAGAAGAGAATCTAAGTATCATGGTAGTTTTAACAGAATTCCAATCATGAAACTGGTCACAATGGGTTTCCCACCATATTGTAGGGGTTTCTTGTAAAGTAGCATCCATCAAAGAAATATTTTGACCTTCTTCTATTCATGAATAAACTTCTTGAATAAAATTTACAACATATTCAGTGTCATTGAAAACATGATAATTGCGTACCTCTGTACCGATCTAGAAAAGACATTTGATAGTTGCACATTGGCGTGAGTGAAGCTCATGATCCCCCTGTTGCCAATATTCCATAGCAACATAAAACCCTACCTTTGTGCTTTGGACACTTCTCCAACTGATGGATATGACAACCATATGGTTAATGTAATCTTCCCTCTTCCAGGCTGTCAGTTGATACAACTGATTTAACAAATTGGGTTCTTCAACATCATCTACGGGTTCGGTAAACCTTGGGCCTTGATAAAGATCCAACAGTTGTATGACTTGAACTCCATCCACCTCAAAGGTCATAGTTTCATGTTTTAGATCGATCATTGCATAATTTTCAAGTGCCCAGTAAATGCCCAATAAGGTTGGATATGGATCCTTGTCACCCATAATATCAATTACTTCAAAATATGCATAAGTCTTAACACCTACGATATCAACTTCGACATCTTCTAATCTCCTGATGGGAAAAATACAATACTGGTTTGGCATGCATAATTGAATGGGTGAAAAGACCAATTTGGGTTTCCCTAACACCTCTCAAATTTTTCTCGGTAAAATATTAAAATCTGAGCTGAAATATAACATGGAATCCTTGATCTAGTATCCAAAAATTTGAGCATCAACCCTAAATTCTCTTCTTAGTTCACTAAACCCGCCTAGAATGTCTTTCAAGAAGATTAGCAAAAATAATCTCTTCTAAAAATGGATCATCCTTCACAACAACTTTTATCTTTTTCCACAACTAACTAGTGAGTTGCTCATCATTCATAATTTGTAAAAATAACTTAAAACATTCCAAAATTGGTTGGGATATCTCTCGTGAGGGTCTAGGAATTTTAGTATGCACTTTCTCTTGCAGTTCAATTCGAGGCCCTCGAGAAGAAATTAATTGCTATAATAATTCAAGCACATCTTTATAGTATTTTTTTTGTTGATTGGAATCATAGGATTTTTTTGGTGACGTTGGCCTTATGACAGATGGTTGTTCAGAGGTTCCAACATCAACTCCAGTTCTTTTTCCTCCTCTAGTCACAATATCAATATTCGGTTGCATCACTAGTTCTAGTTCTCTTGGATTAACATTAATCAAATTAGCTCCCTTCATTTGGTTACACTCTGTAATGCCCTACTTAATCTTTTCATGCAAAATTTACTAGTGTTTAAATTACCTTAAAATATTGACTTATAATTATCAAGAAATATCGGTACATACCTACATTGGTGAAACTGTAAATTTATTAGTGATATAAATTTTGTTATTATTCAATTCCCAACTTACCTCCTCAAATTTAAATTTTGATAGGATATGGTCTCCATCCATTTATTCCAATTTAAATATCCATATCCCCAAAATGTCCTCTCAAATTTACTTGGGAGAAGACATGGTCCTCTCTAATTAATTACCAAATTATATATTCATATCTCATGCTCAAAATATCCTCTCAAATTTACATGGGAGAAGACATGGTCCTTTCCAATTAATTACTAAAATATATATTCATATCTCATCCCCAAAATGTCCTCTCAAATTTACTTGGGATAAGATAAGTCAAATGTAAGGATGAGGGAGTAGTTATGACATTAATGATAGGTGGTGAGGTGGAGAAGAGAAGGGGGCATAAAAGGGGAAGTATGATGGGAGGAGAGGGGGACCCTTGGTCTTGGTCTTGGTTTTGGTTGTGGTTTTGGAGGATTTTGTTTTTAGAGGAAGGCAGAGAAAAGAGAAGGGAGAGAATGAGAGTATTTATTTAACATTGGACACACTACATTTGGTTGGACTTGAGCTCGAAGGGCTAGAGAACCTGTGGAGGTTTCATGGGTTAGGAAATATTTCCTAGTTGGCCAGGAGGCAAATCCAATTGGTAGTCAAGAGGAGCATCCCAATAGAGTCAAGAGCTCAGGAGCATCTCAACTACGCCATTGGAATAGGTATTCCTCTATTTATAGATTACTTATGTAAGTGATTGAAATGAAATGCTTACTTATTTAATTGTGGGAAATACATTTTAAATGGTAAATTTTCATCAATTAAATGTTTAGTTAGAAATAAGTTATTTCCCGTTTATTGTACTTCAATTAGAGAAATTAGTTTTGTTAGAGGACCCTAGGATGGAGCCTCACATGTGGTATCAGAGCCAAGTTTCAACTATTCGGGACTTTATAGGCCCTATGCACTTGCTTCAACATACTAAAATTTGTGGCCAACCTCAGTCCCATTGTTGTAGTATACCACATGTAGAAAGTAATTCTTTGTATGAGTTTAATGTGGGCTCATAAACAAACCTTTTCATTTCTCTCAAAATGGTAAAATCTTCTTCAGTCTTGAGATGCCTACTATACGTAGCAAGTAAATGCTATAAGTATTGTTATTGGGATCCAATCCAGCTGCTTGCATGCGTTGATATAGTTTAATCACTTTCTTTGAATTCTTTGTGTCCATATACAAACATAAGATTGAGTTGTAGATGTTGACATCAAGCTTGAAACCAGCTGCTTTCATCTCATTGATAATCAATCCAACATCTCTAACCCACCCTATTTTAGAAAAAAAATCAATAAGCTTTATGTAAAGTTGCATATTGGGAAGATAACATGCAACTTTCATATCATGATAGATCCTTTTAAACTCAGAAAAATTCCCAACTTTCGGAAATGAATTAGGCATCAATAGACCAATGCTTTTGCTTATCCTGAATCCCATTTGTTGCATTTCCTCGACAAGGACTTGTAAGTGGTCCAGTCTTTCAGCATTGATAAAAGCTTGCGTGAGACCATTAATGGTCTTTGTGGTTGGAAACAAGCTAACTCTCAATATCTCATCAAATGCAGCCTTGGCTTACTCATAGCAACCACTCTTAGCATATGCATATATTAGTGCATTCCAAACCTTCCCATCAAGTGGCAGATTCAAAAAGCGAAGCTATCCAAATACACTTTCTGCTCTCTGCCACAGCTCCTGCTTTGCATAAGCCTTAATCAAAGCAACATGAATGGAAAAATCTTGTAGCATTGCACCACTCTTAAAATGCAGCCAATTAAATATTTTGTAGTCTCAGGAAATCCCAACTTACAATAGACCATAGCTGTAGACCTATAGCAATTAAAGGTAGGCTCCACACCATAAAATCACAAATCTGAGTAAAGTTGTGAAGCTTCAGCAAGAGGCTCGACTTGTCCGCATGCCAAAATTAAAGCTTCATAAATAGAGCTACTAGTTATGGGACAACAAACTCTCAATCTCTTGAACTCTTCCATTACAACTTCAACCTACTTTGACTCAGCAAGCATAATGTCAATGCCTCACACATGACAGCAATAGATTCGATCCTTTCTTTAGATAAGAAGTCGACAAAAGAGTGTGCCTTTGCATATTTTGTCGAAGAACGGTATGCACTGAAAATTGCAAACAACGTTTCATGATCAGGAGTGTAACCACGGGCAATAGTTGACTTCAAAACCTATGCTCCTTGCTCATTGCACCCTTCCTTGACAAGAATACTGCATATTGTGGAAGGATCAAGGCTGGATACCTCCATATCAGCAATCAGTTTCTTCACATCCTCCTTCATGTCTTCCCTGACAAAGACCTGTAGCATGGATTCATATAGACTGAGGTCTGGTCGTATCCCTTCATGCACCATATTCTGACACAACTTCGTTGCCTTTTTTTCAGCTTGTTGGCTTTTAGTAGAAAATCCAGTATCAGAGAATAAGCAAGACAGTCTAACCTTATGCCAGTTCTTACCATCAAATCCTATGTTTCTTCTGCTTCGCTGCTTCTGCTATCAAGCCAACTTTCCTAAGAAAATCAATCAAAATTGTAAATGTCACTGCATCTGAATGACGCCATGGTTCATTTCCTTGTGCAACAGGAATGCCTCCTCATGCATTCCTTGCTTTCCATACATGTGAATCATAGTATTGTAGGTGATTTCATCTATTCTATATCCAACGGAGGTCATTTTTCTATGAGCTTTATCAACTTTTTCCACCTTCCCATTCTTTGAAAATGAGCACAGCAGAGCATTGTAGGTAACAACATTTGGTAAAAATCCTCTAGCTTACAATGTACAAAATAGATTTTTTGCCTCTTCATCCATTCCAGATCACCCATAAATTGGAATCATGACATTATAAGTCCATAGATCTAGCTCACAACCAAATTGCTCCATATCCCTAAAAACATCTAATGCCTCAGCTGAATGCTTCTTACCACACAGACAATGATCAATGTATTGTAAGTAATAGCATTAGTCCTCAATCCAACCTTACGCACTTCATTAAGTAGTCTAATCCCAGAGCCATTCTCAATATGACAGGCCTTAGTGCAGGAGTTAATCAAAATATTGAAAGTCACAAGGTCCGGTTTGCAACCCCTGGACTGCATCAGCTGAAGCAATTCCTCCACTTTTTCTCTCCCACCATGTCTAGCATAGACTCCCATCATTGCATTGTACACATGAACACAATTTCCTATCATAGACTCGGCTCTCTGAAAGATTTCTTCAACAAGGGTAGCTTGATTAGCCCTCCCCAACACAGCCAGCATGGCAGTGAGCATTCTTGCATTTGGTGTATACCAATACCAAAGCTTAAGCCACTCATAAATCTCTAGAGCCCTTTGCCAATGTTTCTACCCAACATGTTTCACTACGAGGCAGTAATAAGTGAGGGCTAGTTGCTCTATCCAATTCTCAAGCATTCGGTCATTAAAAGTTTACACATTTTCTCAATACTGTCAAAAGTTGAGGGCTTATGTCCTTGTCAAAAATAGGTATACTCTTAAACTAAGAACTACTATATATAGAGGGCGGTAAGGTTTCCCCTTGGATATCTTTGGTTATATGCCTATATTTAGAACTATTAGAGAACGAGTTGTCCATGTGAGGTCAACTCAAGTTCAAAGTCCGAACATATATGGTTGAAAGAAATAGAAATTGTGATTTTTAATAGAGGAAAGGCATAATTATTATACAAAGTGAGAGATATGCTAAATCCATGTGAGACCCCTTAAATTTGGGACAAGGGATACCATCCATATAACCATTACAATGTGAGGGATGTGTTAAGTTGGTGTAAGAAATTTTTTATTTTATTTTATTTTGGGATAAGGGTTTAGTATATAAATTCATAAAAAATATATATGTCTAAGTTTTATAATCTATAATCTATAATATTTAAACTCAAAATTATTTTGATTTTAGTTTTTCTGAGTGTAATAGTTAAGAATATGTGTTTTCGGTTATAGATTTGAATTCAAAAATAAAAAATAAAAATATTAGAGTATATACACATCATTGCTTGACAAATTATTCAATAGAATGCATCTCTTTAGAACCTTGTCATACGCATTTGGATCCAATAGAAGTCCTCATTCGTGAAATACACCCATGGCTTCCTCTAATCTTTAGGTTCATTATAAACTATACATTTTTTTAGTTTCAATTAGTTACAGTTGAGGATAAACAATACAAAATGCAATGGCATTGACATGGTAATGGAGTTTGATTTTGGAATGTTAATGTTTTCCTCTTTGTATCTAGAGGAATTTGGTAATTGGTCTCATTCATACTCTAAAAATAGTCATATAATATGGAGTCCATTGCATTGCACAAAACATATTTCTCTTTTCTCTTAGTAGATTTTAATACATTAAAGTTGTCAAATGTGAACAACAATAGATTTGTATATTAGAATAACATACAATATACAATACTATTATCTCAAAGCATGTAGCACTAGCCATTCTATATACATCAATTAGATAGTATACATCTAACAATAGTCTCAATATGGAGTTGATTGAGACAACTAGGCATCCACTTTGAAAACTAATCTAACATTGTTGATGGAATTTCTAGAGGACACCTAGTATAATAAAGTGATTAAAATGGTAAGCTAATGTTTACGTGAATGCTCAAAATATATAAGATGGATTTAGGATGATTGTTTAGGGATATTTAAAGATATTTGAGGGTGACTAGCAGTGCGTGGTATCACTTGCTTAGATATAAATGGGAAAGGATTTAGTAGACCCACGGTTATGATCTCAATATTAGAAATAGTTGTTTACAAGTATAACAAAAGGAAAACTTGCATCTATCATTATGCAAAACATGTGTGAGCCGAGTAAGAATTGACAAGGACCTAAGTTGTGCTAATAAGTCTTACATATCATACAGATACTTGAACAATTCAAAATGGTGAGGACACAAAGAAATCAAGGTCAAGGAGGGTCATCACAAGGACCTCCTACAAATGACCCATTACCGTCACTGGAGTTTACTCTCATCTTGTGTTCCCTAGAAGCAATTAATGAGACCTTAAAAGGGCACCAAACAAATGAAGTGGGAGTGGATCACCCTCCATCAAGGTTAAGAAATCTTGAGGGATCAGGAGACTCCAATAGAGGACCTCCAATCGAGGACATTACTAGGGAGCTCTAAAGGATTAAGTTCCCAGAGTTTTTTGGAGGTCGTGCCAACGAACATGCAGAAGCCTGGTTAGAAGGAATGAGAAGGTGCTTCTCACTAAGGGATTATAATTCTAATTCAAAAGCTAAAATAACAATATTCCAACTCGGAGATAGTGCTCTGAATTGGTGGGGTAACTTAGAGCGTCAACTACACCTCACTCTGGACATAGTTACTTGGGAATTATTTGAGGAGAGATTAAGGAAAAAGTACTTACCAACCTATTATGAAGAACAACAGGTAGGAGCCTTCCATGCCTTGGTACAGGGAAATCGTACGGTAGAAGAATATGAGATTAGATTCATGGAATTGGTCAAGTATGTCTCCTACATGGATACTGACCAGTGCCAAGTATATCATTTTATTTATGGATTGAAACCTAAGATTAGGGCAATGGTGCAGATGTGGAAGCCATCCTTAGTTGCAAAAGTTGTGGAACATGCTCGTTATGTTGAAGAACCCTTAGACTTGAAGGGTGGAAACAAAACCATTTTTCCACAACAACTGAGGTTTATGGGGAAGGCCCCTCATACCTTCCCCAGGGGAGGAAGTTTGAGGCCACTACCATATGGAAACAAGGTTGTACCCAGAGCACCGACAGTGGGGATTTCAATGGTTACTAGTGTAGCTTCACCCAGAGCTTCAAGGGCGCATGCAAATCAACTTCATTCATGAGGAGCAACAAGTAGGGGTAGAGGTCCCAAGGGAAGGAAATCTTTCCAAAGAACCCCACAACATTCAGTTCAAGGTCTACCACGCGTCACTTGTTGGGGATGTGGGGATATCATTACCAACGTGACTGTCCTGAGTTACAAACTGGTCACAACCATAGAGAAGGAAAAGCACAAATGGGGGGAGCAAGTAGCCACCACCGAATCTATGCAGCAGTTGATAACCAAAAAGTTGAACACTGGTCTACTGTGGTAGAAACCTTAGGTATGATAAACAAAGTAAAAGTTAAACTTTGTTTGATTCAGGTGCTACAGATGGTTTCATTTCACCAGTTGCATTAGAAAAATGTGGGTTGGAAGTCTATGAGCACAGTGACTTTAAGCAAGTTGAGATGGCTTCTGGGATAAAACAAGCAGTAGGACCTAGTGTTGACCAATGTCATGTAAACCTCGGGGTGTGTATGACTAAGTTGAAGGAATACATCACAACATTGGGGATGTATGATGTAATTATTGGAATGGACTGGCTAGAAGCTCGTCGAGCTTTGGTAGACTGTTTCAAGAAGAAGGTGATTTTTTTAGATGATGAAGGTAGGCCAATTAAGATTTTTGGAATCAAGAGAGGAGTGTCACTATGATTCATATCCATGATGAAGGTAAAACTTTGTCTCCGACAAGGTTGCAAGCTATATGTGGTTGAGGCTGTAAGTGACCAGAAAAGACCCTCCCTAGATCAACACCCAATTTTGTCAGAATTCAAGGATGTTTTTCCTAAGGAATTGCCTGGATTACCTCCTGTAAGGGAGATTGATTTCACAATCGACCTAAAACCTAGTGTAGAACCAATATCTAAGACACCCTATAGGATGACAACTCATAAACTTTGTGAGTTGTAGATGCAGTTAAAAGAGCTCTTAGACTTGGTATTTATCAGACCTAGTATTTCACCTTGGGGTGCACCAATGATTTTTGTTAAGAAGAAGGATGATTCCTTATGGCTATGCATAGATTTTAGGGACTTGAATAGAGCAACAATAAAGAATAGGTACCCGATACCTCGAATAGATGACCTATTTGATCAAATGAAGGGAGCAACGGTTTTCTCAAAGATCGATCTATGATCTAGATACCACCAATTGAGGATTAATGAAGAGGACATCTCAAAAACTGCATTTCGAACTCGGTTTGGGCACTACAAGTTCGTAGTTGTTCCATTTTGTTTGACCAATGCACCAATAGTATTCATGAGCCTCATGAATGGTGTGTTCAGGAAGTATTTGGACCAATTTGCGCAAGTCTTTCTGGACGACATTCTTGTGTATTCCAAGAATGAAAAGGAGCATGAAAAGCACCTAAGGGTTGTATTGACTTAAGGGAAAATCAATTGTATGGAAAATTGTCAAAATATCCCTTCTTTCATAAGAAAGTTCATTACCTTGGGCACATCATTTCAGGAGAAGGGATTTCAGTTGACCCGAAAAAGGTGAAGGCCATAATGGATTGGCCAGTGCCGAAAAATACTCATGAGGTGTGTATTTTTATGTGGATAGTAGGTTATTATCACAGGTTTGTGGAAGGGCTTTTGAGGATTGCAAAAACCATCACCACATTACAGTGAAAGGGGGTCAGGTATGAATGGGCATATGAATGTGACACTGCATTCACAGAACTAAAGAGGTTACTAACTAGTGCACCAATCCTTCGAGTCCCGGACATGGAGAAAGACTTCACTGTCTGCATCGATGCTTCGAAGCAAGGATTGGGGGCAGTGTTGATACAAGAAGTCAGAGTAATAGCTTACACATCTAGAAATTTGAAGAAACATGAAGAGTTGTATGTTGCCCATGACTTAGAGTCAGCAACAGTGATGTTAGCTTTGAAACTGTGGAGACACTACCTCGTTGGGAGGAGATTTGAGTTAAGAGTAGATCATAAAACCCTGAAGCATCTCTTCACTCAAAGGGATTTGAATGCTAGACAAATGTGGTGGAGCGAATTCATGAGTGCCTATGATTTTGAGATCCCATACATTAAGGGAAACGAGAATGTGGTGGCCGATGCACTAAGCAGGAGGCCACAAACCTTCTCCCTAGTAGCCTTAAATGTAAATTTGAGGGAACGTGTGTTGGAGAAACTCTTTGAAGATAGTTGGTATCTAAAGGTTATCTCAGCACTCCAGATTGGGAGGCAGATAGAACCAAAGTTTGAAGGATATGTCCTTGAACCAAATGGACTATTGAGATTTCAAGGGAGAATGTACATACCTAAGGAAGGGGGTTATAAGAAGGACCATCCTCAAAGAGTCACATAGAGAACTCTATTGTGAACATCCTGGAGTGAAGAAGATGTACACGGATATGAAGAAACTCTTCTTTTGGGCAGGCATGAAGCACGATATAGTTCAGTTTGTCGCCAAATGTCTTGAATGTCAACGAGTGAAGGCTGATCATCGCCATCCAGTAGGACTCCTACAACCACATGACATCCCTATGTCTAAATGGGAGGTAATTTCCATGGATTTTGTTGTGGGTTTGCCACTCACATCACATAGGCACAATGCTATATTGGTTATAGTTGATAATTTACCAAAAGTGCACATTTCATTCCAATAAGAGACACTTACAATGTTATTGATGTGGCACGAGTTTTTATAAGTGAAGTTATTCGACTACATGGGTTACCCACAAAGATCATTTCTGATAGAGACTCTCAATTTACATCTAGGTTTTGGACAAGTTTGCAGTCAACATTAGGGACTTAGTTGAACTTGAGCACTGCATATCATCCAGAAACAAATGGGCAGACTGAAAGAGTAAATCAGGTAATGGAAGACATGCCTAGGATGTACGTCATTGATAATCAGACTCAATGGGAAAGGTACTTACCATTGGTAGAGTTTGCCTGTAATAACAGTTACCACAGTTCAATCGGGATACCCCCTTATCAAGCTCTATATGGAAGGCCATGTAGGATTCCGTTGAGTTGGGAAAAGTTGGAGGACCGAGTAATAGTTGGGCCAGAATTAGTTCAAGAAATGGAGGAATAGGTAGAACAAATTCGACAAAGGTTAAAGGAAGCTCAAGATAGACAAAAGAGTTATGTTGATTCACATAGGATTGATCGCAGTTATGAAGTAGGGGACCAAGTTTTTATTCGTATCTGACCCAACAAAAGCACCATTCGGTTTGGGAAAGGGACGAAGTTGTCACCTCGATTCGTAGGACCTTTTAGGATCAAGGAGAAGAGTGGACCAGTTGCCTATTGTCTTGTAGTTCCACCCCTTTTTCATAAATCTCATGATGTTTTTCATGTATCTATTTTATGACATTATGTTTATGATGAATCTCACAAACTGGATTGGAGGGAATTGCAAGTCTCGAACATGGGAACCGTAGTGGTCGAACCATTACACATATTGGACTGTAGAGTTTGGCAGTTCAAACGTCGCATGGTGGACCAGGTTAAGGTCCAGTGGGACAAGTATAGCCCAGGATTTGCTACCTAATGTTTTGGAGAATTTGGTATCTATGTATAAATACTAATTCCCTAGATAAGTAGCCATATCTAGAACAACGGTTTAAAGCGTTTTAGTCTTTTCCTATAAGCAATAGATAAGATGAGAAGATGAGAAGACCTACTTGCAGTTCCACTTTCCTCTCGTCTCCCTTGTATCGATCCTGTCGCTCCTTCCCATACTTAATACGCTTGAGAAGTACCTGTAAACACAACATAAAACAAAGAATCGATCAAAGCAAAAGATCTATTGAATATAAGTGAATGGAATCAGATACATTTCACACATATAAGCATTATAAAAAAATGCAAACATATGGGAGAAAGGTTCAAACATTTTATTGAATAGAAGAAGGAATTACAACCATTCATGTCTGATTCAAAGCCATTCCTCCAGCTTGGATCCCATCCACATCACATCAAAAGCATGACAAACTTGTAGCATTATAATACTTGCTCGAAAGCCAAATCTCATAGCAACATTATCTCCTGACAATTCAACATAATCCAGCCCCTAATCACTTAGATGAGTGGTAAATTTATAGGAAGATGAAGGAGGTTTCGTCATAAATGGTGGCATGGAATGGCCTTCCATACTTAGAATTAGTTCCATGGAGGAAGGGATGAGAGGATAGGATGCACCTTAACTCATTCCTCATCCATTTTCGAGCTCATAGGAGTTGATAAGTGAGGGAACCTTCTAGATGACTCCAAAAGACAAGAATATTCCCCAAACCCTATGTGAATTTCGCTCAATCAGGCCCAGCGTAGGTGAAAGGAAGCCTAAGTTCTCTGTAGAGCACCCTGACATGAACTTAACTTCTCTGCAGCGCACCCTTACATGGGCCTACATGTGCTGGTCCCTCTAGAGGTTATTTCTGGATGTCTTAAAGTCACGAAACTGTCTGGGAAGGAGGCATTCAAAGGGGTGACTTGTTTAGGGCATGTAGCAACTGAAATTAAGGTTTCATGAGCCCTAAAACACTGATCTGAATGATGGGATTGATGTTCCCAAACAGATCTGTAACACCTGGGAGGATGCAGAGACTTTATGTCGTGACTACCCCTCACTTTTCGAGCATTTGTGATGCCAATTTTGACTTAGATAGCTACCTATGTTGAGGCTCTATTTTACAGTTCCATGTCATTTATTTATGAATGCTATGTAATATTGATGCATTTAGTTGAACATATGAAACTACATATATGAATCATTATATGGATTTGGTATTGATGATGGAAATGGCTGATGTATGGTCTAATATATGACTTACTTTGTGATGAATTATCTAGTGCATGACTTATCAAAATTATTGTTGTTTCATGTATAGATCAAGTGGATATGATTTATTTAATGAATGACTTAGTCAGATTATTATTTATTTCCAGTATGAACTGCAAGATTGACACGTGGATACTAGACTTAATAACATGATATTTAAGATCACTTATATATATATATATATATATATATATCTTGTTGTTATATAAATTGCATGAATGAGAGCTAACCTGCAAATTGGAAAGAACTATATGATAGCCAAGATCTACTTTTCCATTGGTGGAAGGTCAAGACATCTCATGAGGAAAGGTATAATGCACATTGTTCTATTACCTTTTGTGTATACTGGATATGCACTCTTATGACATGGGTAAAATATGAATGACAGGTGACAAGAGTACCTGACTAGATTATTCAATGACAAGTATCCAACCAGCGTTGTAGTGTGGTCCATATTAGGGTGTTGACCCTAGTTGTGAGGAGGGGTGGAGGTATTTCCCACTGTGTAACCTCCAAACCTAGAATCGTGGGAGGGCAGTGGTGGACACTCTCCCCTAGCCAATGTGTGATGATGATTTCCAGTTGCCTGTTGGAGAAGTTAGGTTGATATAGTCGACACTTCTGCCATATTGGTTTTATTAGTGGTTAGATTGGTATAGTCGATGCCACCGTATATAGCAGCAAAGGATGGATAGGGTGGGAACAGAAGTAGGTCAGGAAGGATATGAGGATATAGATCAGTTGGAGACTCTTGATAGGACTTGATGTCATTGTCTGACTTATCAAATTTTACTACTATAACTCTCTCTCTATTTTGTTATGTATTAATTCCAAACTATTTTGAACTCCTTGTATCTTTTACACTCTAACTTCAGGACAAAGTTTTCTGAAGGAGGAGTGTATGTAATGCCCTACTTAATCTTATCACACAAATATTACTAGTGTTTAAATTACCTTAAAATATTGACTTATAATTATCAAGAAATATTGGTACATACCTACATTGGTGAAACTGTAAATTTATTACTAATATAAATTTTGTTATTATTCAATTCCCAACTTACCTCCTCAAATTTAAATTTTGATAAGATATGGTCTCCTTCCATTTATTCCAATTTAAATATCCATATCCCCAAAATGTCCTCTCAAATTTACTTGGGAGAAGATAAGTCAAATGTAAGTATGAGGGGGTAGTTATGACATTAATGCTAGGTGGTTGAGGTGGAGAAGAGAAGGGGGCATAAAAGGGGAAGGATGATGGGAGGAGAGGTTGGTCTTGGTTTTGGTTTTGATTTTGGTTTTGGTTTTGGTTTTGGAGGATTTTATTTTGAGAGGAAGATGGAGAAAAGAGAAGTGAGAGAAGGAGAGTATTTTTTTAATATTGGACACACTACATCTGGTTGGACTTGAGTTCGGAGGGCTAGGGAACCTGTGGAGGTTTCATGGGCTGGGAAATATTTCCTAGTTGGCTGGGAGGTAAATCTAGTCGGTAGTCAAGAGGAGCATCTTAACAGAGTCAAGAGCTCAGGAGAAACTCAACTACACCATTGGAACAAGTATTCCTCTGTTTATAGATTACTTATGTAAGTGATTGAAATGAAATGCTTACTTATTTAATTGTGGGAAATAAATTTTAAATGGTAAATTTTCATCAATTAAATGTTTAGTTAGAAATAAGTTATTTCCCATGTATTGTAATTAAATTAGAGAAATTAGTTTTGTTAGAGGACCCTAGGATGGAGCCTCACACGCTCTTCCCAACAAGAAATAAGCTCTAGACAATCTTCTGTATCATGCATATTCACTCGACAATGTGAACACCAAGGTCTTCTTGGCATTGGACATTCCCTTGCAAAATGACCTTCTTGGTCATAATTATAACATCTGATTGGGTCTCTATCTCCTGTCCTCCCCCCTTGGGGGATCCTCTACCTCGCCCTTGAGGAGATACATTGACTTGGAAAGTTGTACAATATAGGAGACCATCCAAAGCATCTAAGGATTGACATTGATCTGTATGATGTGTGGGCGACCCATAAAATTTTCAAGATATATTGTTGGACACATTGGAATACTTTTGTAAAATAGGACATAAACGAGGTGAATGGCCAAAGGACCTACAAATTTCTCAGAACTCCTTCGTAGACATACCTTGATGTGGAGAGAACGCCTGATATTGAGTCAGACCCTGGAAAGGCATTGCTAACGAAATATGCACAACTCCAGGATTATATGATGGCGGTGGAGGAGGTCCCATAGGAAAAGTAGATGATCCTCAATCCCTGAGTCACAAACATTCTGTGACATGATGTTCTTCGACTTAGTAGTGTGTGCACCAAACTTGAGGTCGCATAGGCCATGTATGAGCAAGATCCTTCATTCTCTCAGTAAGAGTTGCAATCTGAGTCTGGAGCCCCATAATATCAGGATCATGCGGAAGGAGCACCCAATTTGTAATCCCGAGGATATCCTACCATTACCTCAATCTACATTGCCTATTCTAACGCATCTTGTAGTGTGTCAATATTTTGTTGCGATAACAAAATCCTAGTCATTGGAAGTAAATCCTTGATAAAAAAATCCTTTGGTGATGAGGATTGATAGGGTATGACAATTTGTTGAAAGCATCTTTGAATCTTTACATGCACTACCAAACAGATTTCCCTTCCCTTTGATGAATGTCCAACAATTCCGCTAAGCCTTGATGTTTAGACTGAGGTAATTTGAATTATTGAAGAAATTATCATTTGACAACATCCATAGTGGCATTGGGATTTACATCAGTCCACTTAATAAACCATCGAAGTTCCCTATCCCTTAGATTAGTTTGGAATTCAATAAGTTTAGTGGCATAAGGAATCTTTCAAGCCCTCCAAATAACTTCACATAGGTACCAATGTTTTTCAACGTCTTCACTACCTCGTCTTGAAAATTCTGGATATCGAGTGAGCGATATGACCATATTTCTATCCACTATTGTGTGCCCCAGTTGAAAAATTATAAATCCCTTGGAACCCGATTGAAAGTGATTAACTGTACTAGACTGACCACCACGGTTGGAACTACTTCCTCCACTAGAACTACCAACACTATATCTAGAATATACTTGTTGAGACTTTATAGTCTTAGTTAACTTAGAAAAGAATTGATCAGGAATTTGATACAGAGCCAGGGGAAGGTTAGGGAGAGGAGGAGTTGTACTGCTATGTTGCAAGCTGTCACAAGTGAGGATTGACTCATATTCAAAGAATAATCGCCTGATCACAAAGTGCATGTCATCATCCACTGGAGTATGCTCCCTAGACAACGTAATCGACTGCACAGATGGCTCAAGCATGTGAAATCCTTCTGACTCTAAGTCAGGCCTACCAGTCCCAACTAAACTTCCCAGAAAACTATCGTTGACATCTCCTAGTTCACCATATGAAGGTCCCTCATACTCTCCTCTTCTCCGCAACTCAGGAATATCCATTTTATACTTCTGCGACTCTGAGCTTGTCATTGCTTTTCCTATCCTTTGTAACTCTCTCATTCTACATCTAATCTCTCATAAATTCCTTTATTTCCACTTGTTCACTATTCTCTCCCTTCGCAATGCTCTAAAATCTCGTGCTTTGCGCAACTCTTCTTGATCCATTGTAATAACCCCTCATTTTCTTTAACTGGACAACATCCCCCCCTAGGTCCAACCCCCAACACCAAGGGTTTTAAGCAAACATTCAATCTTCTTGGAATGGTAGCAAATTTTCTTCAACCATTAATACCTTGATCCATAGGGGAATTTCTTTCAATAATCTTCTTTGATACCCAAACTTGAAAATTGCTTCCGCTCTAGAAAAGGGCTGATGATTTTCAATTGCAAATTCAATAATATAACCTTATATTATCGCATTCACCCAGAAATCAACAACACTTGTTAGATCTGTATCCAATCGATGGAGTTCATCCAACTCAGTTGTCAACTAGTCTCTACAAATCTTAGGTCGACTTTCAACCCTTGCCTTGACTCATAGTTGTTTTAACCAATCTTGTAGCTTCTCATGAAACTCACACTAGAATATTTTGTATTGGTCATAAGGGGGTTTAGCATATAGAACTTCTTATTTAACCCAGTAGAGGTTTTTCTGCCTTAGTTGACCTTGTTGCAAAATAAAATGATCAACTTTCTCCTGCCACCAATTCTAAATACCTCTACCAAAAATTCTAGATACCATGATCTAGATCCCTTTTAAGCTTAGGGTCCTGGCAATGGAACCATTTGTTGGCGGAAAATTTCAAAGTGATAGTGACCCAGGGTTTGGCCTGAGTTGCCAAACAAAAGAGGCCATCGAAGTCTAGATTTTCACCAGCATTTTCACTCCTTCTAGGCAAAGAAGCGTCTCACTCGAGGCGAGCCAGAACCATTAAAATGATTAAGGGATCTAGATTAGAATTAGAAAATTATTTGCGACATTAACCTTTTTATTATTCATGCAAATATACTATGACTGAGACATGCATTCATCACAGAGTAAACAAAGATATCATTCATATAAAAGAAACAATAAATTTTAAAGGGGGTTACACATTCATCACACAAAACAACACAAAATCTTCCAAAACTCCCATTTATATTAATATTTCCCAGCCTTTACATCATAGATTAAATAGATCTGCGAGACTCTCTCCAATCAAAATACTATAATTAACAATTAACAATAAACACAAATCAAAAGCTTAGTATATGGAAAAAACTGCTCAATTCATCCCTCCATGCCTTCCTTTGTAGGCTTGCTTGCTTGATCTGGTCTTCTCGGGGGTTTCTTGATCTCATCCTTGATTTGGTCCTCTTTGACAAAATCTTGGAGCTATTTCCCTTTGCCCTATTGATTCCTTCAAAATTAACCCATCTTTCTTGCTTTCGCACACACGCTTCCATGTTTTTCGGCTAAGCATGTCCCAATGTTTTAATTCTCTATCATGTTTAGATTTTTGGTGACCTGATTTCGATGGATTTTTCCATTTGTCTTCTACAACCGTTCGCCATATTTTTCCAAAAACGAAGGACCCAACAGTGATAATATCATCACCCTTATAACTTGTTGGAAATATGACGATTTTAACTTATTAAAAATATTTCCATTACATGATAATTACTTTTGAGTCTATTATTATAATTATTATTACATTTTCTTTCTTCATTGAGAAATTACCATAAAATATGAAGATCACAAAAGACAATAGAACACAAGATATAGGCTCTCATCCAAGGGAAAACCCTTTCATAGGGGAAAGACCAATCAAAATCTCTTCTTCTAGAATCAGATCAAAATGAGACATCGCAGATCCATGACATAGAAAAACATCTCTAGATTCCAAGTCAAATCTTCCATTTTGTTCAAAAAAATCATCATCAAGAGACCACCAATAAGAAATGTAATAAGGCAAATTTTCCACATGTTCTAGCTCAAAAATAATTTCTTCCTTCTTAGACGTTGACCTTTCTATCTTCTGCAAAATTTCAAAGCTGAATCACTCAAGAAATGTGTCCAAATGAGCTCATACCATATTCTTTTTATACTATCCAGAGGGGAGTGAATAGACATGTCCATTGGCGCAGGGCCAACTTGGCATCTAGAGGGGTTTTGACCCAAAATTACATAATAGTAATTCTTTTTCATTTTTCTTTTCAAGAGGTCCAAATAGGACTTTCACTCTTTGATTCAACAGAACCTAGAAGCACGAAGAACATGCTTATCTAATAAATAATAATAATAATAAATTCTTTTGAGCATGAAACCCATTCTTTTATATATTTTTCTTTTATTTTGCTTGTACAATATACATTCAATATTAATTATGAAGATCGAGCATAGATACATTTTCCAACACTCCCTCTTAACTAGGGAGGTATTCATAATTAAACAAATAGTACAAGGATGATCTCAAGTTGAAATGTTCTAAGAAGAGTATCATAGTCAAAATATACAAAGCTTAGAGATCTTTATACCATCTAGGCTGACTACCAAGGTATCTAGGTACCATCTAGGCTAATTTTCAAGGTACCAACTTAACAATGATCCATATGCCCTCTAGGCTAACTGCCAAGATATCTACCCAATCAAGGATCTAGGTGTCATCTAGGCTACCTGCCAAGACACCAACACTAACAGGGTTCTAGGTATCATCTAAGCTACCTGCCAAGATACCAACTCAACAAGGATCCAGATGTCATCTAGGCTACCTACCAAGACATCTACTCAACAAGGATCCAGGTGTCATCTAGGCTACCTGTCAAGACACCAACAGGGATCAAGGTACCATCTAGGCCATCTATCAAGGTACCAACCCTAACAGGAATCTAGGTATCATCTAGGCTACCTGCCAAAAACCAACCCTAAGTACCATCAGATGGGATAATTAGCCTAAGGTACAACAAGACATTATTATGATCTTGTTAGCGCCTCAATCTTATCACTTATAGATTTTTCATTTATCAAGATCAAATTTCAAGGAACATCTATCCTCAAGGAGTACCAATCTCAAATGCTTACCCAATTCTTCGGTCCCCATTCACTCCTCACGACCTTGACTAGATGTACGGTTGTTAGTCCCATCATCACTCCCTTTCAACTAGGGAGGATACACACAATCCTTTTTCACACAAAAGGGAATATATCCAAGCTCCCTCTCAACTAGGAGGGGTACAACATCAACTACTTTTTTCTTTCAGTGGAGATCATAGTAGTAGTAGCTATACAGACTCTTCCTCTAGCATCATCTTGAACATCATGGAGCCATCCTCTAACACTTGTGGCACGATTCAAATCATCAATTTATCACATCACTTTTGTCTTGTCATCATCAATGAAGGAATTATATCAATTCTTTTCAAAATTAAAGCTAATTATAGCTTCCTTGTGAAAGTGATCTCCTTGTTGTTGTACGAACTTGACCTTTAGGTTATCTTCTTGCACTGCTACCTTTTAATCCTACAATGAACACATCTTGAATTAATAGTTGTCCAAAAAAAATGTTGAGCTTGCCTCGACATTCTTATCATGCTGACCTTCTCATCAGAGCATCAACATCCATATGATCCATCTCCATACGAATCTTCCTTCATGCATCAGAGTGCCCAAGGATCGAGCTTGACTAACAAGATGTAATATCTTCCTTGGAGTAGTCATTGTTAACTCCCTTATTTTCTTTTGGAGACTATACTTGATGTTGATCAATATTGTTATATTCATGCAATCTTTGCTTTCATGTAATCATCTAGTCATCCTAGGATTGCTTCGTATAACTATCAAAGATAAGTTTCCTTTTAATCATTAATGAACTTGTGAGTATTAATTTCTTTTGGGTCCTTACAGTTTCCTTCTTCCATCATGCTTATCATTTTTACGAAGTCATCATCAAGCACGAGATTTGCTTTTGTTTTGTTCTTACATCATGTGCTTGCAATTATCATCAACAAGTATAACCAAGCAAAACGTACAAGAGCATAATGTCAATTTTGTTAATCTAGGATTACTATATTAATTAAATAAAGTAGATCTAGGATTCTAGATCCAAACCCTAGAAATCCTTGACCCAATCCTAAATATGGTTTTTAACATAAATATCATCTCCTAAAATATTGATTTTCAAACTTCATAAAATAGAACCAATAAAAAAATAATAAATAATTCTTAAAAAATCAATCTAAGATATAGAAACCTAGAAGTCCACAAATCCTAGGAATGCAAAACACTAATTATTGAAAATACTATTCTTAATTTGTAAAATATACGTACCTCTCTCAAATTTTACCTTTTAAACATCATCAAATACAACTTCTTAGCCGAGAGATATGTCAATCAATACATAGACCTTTTAAAGCTTCAATATTCTATAATAAAAAAATTCGTTTTTTGAAACTCAAGGTTGCCATTATGATAAACCTCATCTGACTCGTGTCATTGACATACCAGCCACGGAGCCATCGTTGACCATTTATGAGGAGCGAGATTGTTGGTTCAGGTGCACAACAAACTTAAATAAACTTAACACAGCAGAACAATCAAGCACATAAGAGACAGTTTTTAACGTGGTTCACCCAACCAATCTGGGCTACGTCCACCAAACATAGGCATCAGGAATTTATTAATTAAATTGGAGATTACATCATGAATTCCTCACAAAAACCTCTCACACTCTTAGCAAACCATCCGAATGATTGCCTGTTATATAGCATAGAGAATCTAACAACCTCATAA
>APFE030974655.1:38184-63069 GCA_000404065.3 Pinus taeda | reverse complement strand
TCAATAGATTCCCGGGATAGTTTCATCTCTTTATATTTCTGTCAATAGTTTTAGCCTTTCGCTCACCACTAGTGTTATCTATAAATCATCCACTCATCCCATTTATCTATTTCTGGGAAACTGGTCCCATTATCCCCAGTCGGAGGCACTACCCCAAACGGAAAAGGAGCTGCACTAAGGTCCGGACCGGGTGGTTTCCCCAATGTTGTTGCAGCGATTTTCGAGGCATCAACAGGTAGATTGCACTCAATTTGTATATATATTTTTTGATAACAAAAGCACCATTAATATATCAAGGAATCTTGTGATGTAGTCCAAGATAAAACACATTCCTATTAAATATCATTTTCTTAGATAAAAAGTATTGGGTCAAATAGTTAAGTTGGAATATGTACATAGTAAGGAGCATATTGCATACATCTTTATTAACCCTCTTCCAAGAGATAATTTTGAGTATCATTGATAGATATTAGGAATGATATATTTCTCATCTCCTCCACAGATTTCTTACATAAGAAGGAGGGAAGTTTTCCACATGTGGCAGGGATAGTTGTATGCTAGAAGTTCAAATGAAGGATGTAGTATCATCTCAGGGGGATATGGAGGCTAAAAAAATTTAACATGTGTTCAAGGGAGGATATTTGCATTCAATAAGATGAAATGAACAATTTTCTTCTTTATCTGATTCATCTTATTTATTTCAGTAGTTAGTAGCCTCAACATCCTGATATATTAAAGTAGGGGGAGCACTTGGCCCTTGGAAGAAATCTTAGTGTACCTTGGTATTAAGAGTTTGGAGACACTTGGTGCTCATCTCACTTAGGTAAATGAGCAGTTAAATTTATTTTCCATTCATGTCAAAGGGGGAGAATGATCAAACATTAGCACCTCAAAGCAGGAGGGAGAGTCTATAATGAAAGCATTCTCTAGAGATTTAAGTTTAAAGAGATGCACCTCATATTGGATGATTTCCTTCAAAGTTCCCATAAAAGGATCTAACAAATTATCCTTTGAAATACACTTTACTCTCAGACTCAACTTTTGGAATTATTGAATTTCCTCTGTAATTGGACCCTTTTGTCAAATATTTACCAATTTACTAAAGAATTTATTTCTCTTATATCCCCATAATGTCCTATCAATTCTTCTATAAAATGGGCCAAGATATAACATAATCCTTTTTCCTTTCACAAAGCCATTGATACCATACATGTTGGTCTTGTTGTAAAAATATGGATGCAATATTTATCTTTCATAAGGATGTCATTTTGTACAGATCAAAGTGTTGCTCCATCTGAAATTTTCATGTTACAAGATGATTACCATAAAAAAATATTCACATTGACCTTTGGAACATAGTAGCACCTTGGTGTTGACTTGAAGCTTAGGTGATGCAGATATTGGATTGAAAATTCATGATTATGGTTTGTAGATTCAATATTTTTTTTCTTTAATTATGATAACATACGCACCATAAGAGATTGATTCTCAACATCATGCTTCTCCTTATGTTCATGATTTCCTTGTATCTCCACATACTTTTTAGGAGATCTTTTGATAAAATGTCTTTTAATTCTTTTATTTCTTCCCTGATGGGTTTTTGCATTAGTTCCTTATTTTCATTCATCTTATATTCTATTCCTTCATTATTTTCATTCATCTTATTTTCCATTTATCTTTTAAGTTTTTCTTGAGAACTTGAGAAATCCTGCTTTTTCAACACACTACCATACATTTCATTAAATTTCTTCACTAATTGAGATAACCTAAATTCTAAGTCTTTACTTTCTTCATTAGTCAAGGATGAGCCTTCAACAAATTTAATTGGTGTAGTATCTTTCGTTGGAGGTATGTTGGAAAATAGTATTATGAATTCTCTTTATCACAACTTCTAGTCACCAAGAAATGAAAAATGGGATCTTCTAATCAACAATTAGGTCAATTTTAAGTTACCTACCTTAAATTGGAGGATATCTGAATGACTATATACTTTCTTGATAGATATTTGAGATATGAGTCCTTTTGGATTTGAAACTTTGGTATACAATACACTCACATGTATTTTCCATAATTCCACAAATGTGAATAGAATTTTTTGTGTCAAGTGAAAGTTATGGTAATTTTTTAAAAACTTATTGATTTTTTTGCCTCTTCTGATCTGTAAACTACAGTGGATATTCCATTGTATATTTCGTCAAAACATATTTGATAATATTATATTAAAAATTTGGAATTCTACACTACTATAGTTTTATTATATTTTTGGGTCTGTAGATATACTGATAATAATGCATGCATGTGAATTAAAATTATGCAAAAAATAGAGAACAAAAAAATAAAATCTCTCACACACATTTGACATAAGACATGCTCTAGGAAACCCTTTCGGGAGAAAACCTAATTGGAAGGTGAGGTCGCTCCGCTCTCTTTCTCTGAATAGAAATATGGCTACAAGTACAAAGAAATATGGATTTTGGCATGTGGGATGCTATAATGCACAAGTCCTCTTTGTGTTTTCTACCTCCTATCCCTCTTAGCTATTTTTTCTTAGCTATGGAACAAATTCACTCGAAAGAATCAAATCCCTTTTCCCCCTATTGGCTCGGTTATAACATAACCCGATAACCTACAAGTGGTTATGTTTGAATACCTCAACTCTTAACCAAGTATACAATATTGACCCTTCTAGAGTATTCTACATCATAATAACGTGGCTAGCACTTTTTTCATGAATATTGGGGGTTGACGAGGCATCATCTCAAATTATGGTGGTGAAAATAGTAAGGTTAGCTTCTGAGTGACATAAATTTAGCATACAAACTCTGATTGACGTGATTATTGTGATGTTGGAAAGGTATTTGCATGTAGAATAACATGAGAAGGTGTGACTCTAAAGTAGAAAAGTTTTACCACCAAAAAATGTCATTTTATGCCTCAAAATGCTCCCGGAAGTTTTCAGACCCTATTTTGCCAAACTGTGTCCCATGGTGAAAATGGTCTCGTGAGATGATTCCTCCACTTTTTCCACTTTGAAATCATCGAGATGGATGACAAAAAATATAATGATCTAATATGGATCACACCTCCCCATCTTGGGAGGCTTTTGTTCCTAAAAATATTTTACCAAATTAGGTGAGGAAAATATTCCTCCACCTTCTCTCCGATGTACCATAATGCTTTGCCTGGAAGTTATCCTTTCAACCCAATCTAAAAAGGTTATTCTGCCCCTATCTTGAAGTTATGAACCTCTTCTGCAAAATTTATCTTCTGTCAACTCTGTTTGAGCATCTGGTGCCAAATCTTCTATAGAAGGTAGGACTTGTTCCTCTTCTTAATCTAGCATGGAAGGCTCATAGAGTTTCAAATTCTCTACATTCACAACTACATAAATGCAGATATATGGTGGTAAAATGAGTTGATAGACATTATTACCCACCTTTTCTAGTATCTCAAAGGGACCATACCTCAAAGCCTTGATTGTCTTGCCAGGCCCCTGTGGCCTCTCCTTGTTCAACTGTAACCCTACTATGTCTCCCACCTTGAACTATTTCTCTATTCTATGTTGATCATGCCTTGAATTATATTTCTCTTGAGACTTATACAATGTATCTTATACTTGTATATGGATCTGCCTGATATTTTCTACATCCTTATTTACACATCCAAGAGGATATGGGTTTGGATGATCATAAACTTCTAGTCCTAACTTATTGATTGGCTCTGTTGCAATGAGATTCGTCTGCGGTCCTGAGTCAAATAGAGCATCAATATTTTTCTTATTGACCTGTATCTTTATATGGAAGATTTTTTCTATTCTTTTCTCTTCCTATTGCTAAAGGCTACTCAGATTTGCCTCCTTCTCCATTGACGTACAAATGATTTTATCATCCACATCCGAGATAATTTCAGTTTGGTTGCTTGAATCCATGGCCACGAGCTTCTTCTTCTTATTCTATTTATTTTTTTTCTTCAAGTTTAGCTCTAGATGCAACTTCAAATACTTCTCCTCTATATGGCTGTCAATGTTGCAATGGTTGCAGTGGTTGTTGGGATCTTTGCATTGGTGTACTATAGCTTCTATCCTTTAATCTTTCCCCCCTTTTTATTCTACTTCCCCTCCTTAGAAGCATCTTATTGATCCTTCTGCTTCTATCTACTTGATTGTGCTCTCTCTAGGCCCATGTTCTCTAGGTATTGTGCCTCCAGATGGCAGTGTAGGACCCCAAAATACTTGAGGAGAACATATGGGTTCTTTGGGGAGGGATATAGCATTATGGCCATCTTTCTAAACTATATGGTGTACTCCTACATGCTTTACCCCAACTTTTTCCTGATGTAGTGCCACCAGATCCACTGGTCCTCAACGTACCCAATAGGGTAAAATTATGACTCAATGAGGGTTTAGAAGTCCTCCCACTTAGTCAATGGAGGCTCTACCTCCAACCTTAGGGTCTCCATCTGGATCACCCACCAAGTTAGGGCATGGCTCTCTAATTTCAACTGCACAAATGAGATGTTTTGTTCTTCCTTAATTTTATGGATGTTGAAATACACTTCCAGTTGCTGCAACTAGTGATTCAACTTTAGAGTGCCAATCTCGCCATGGTATGACTTGATATCGACCTTTGCTTCCATTTTAAATAGGGTCTGTGATTGATGCACGACACTTAAACTGGGTTGATCTTTTCCGGGTTCTTTCTTTAGTTGATTCTCCATTTCTTCCCCACCTTCCAGTCCCCCTTTTAATTTATCCTCTGCATTTAAACCCCCATCATCTCCAAATATCTTAATCTTATTGCTCAGGGCCTCCATGAGGATATTTACATTATGATTTATGTTAGGGACTTGTTTCTCTAGTCGTGAAAACCTCTCCTCTAAAACATAGCAAGGGTCATTCATAGATTTGTGACCATGATTAGGGTTTTATGACTTTTAACCCAACCAATTTAGATCCCCTGCAAATATCCGTAAAACTCCCAAATAAAATTTCTATGATACCAATATGATTTATAAACTGTTGTGGATATTCCACTGTATAGTTTGTCACAACAAATATGAAAATATTATATTAAAAATATGAAATTCTACAAGTTTTATTAGATTTTTGTATATGTATGTCTACTAATAATAGTGCATGCATGCGAATAAAATTAAGAAAAAAATAAAGAATGGAAAAATAAAATCTCACACACACATTTGACATAATATATGGTATGGGAAACCCTTTCGTGAAGAAAACACAGATGGAAGGTGAGGTCACTCCGCTCTCTTTCTCTAAACGGAAATATGCCTACAAGTACAAAGAAGTATGACCTGTGGCCCATGGGCTACTACAATTCACAAATACTCTATGTGTGCTCTACATGCTATCCCACTTGGCTATTTTTCCTTAGCTATGGAACAAATTCACTCGAAATAATCAAATCCCTTTTTCTCCTTGGCTATTTTTCCTCAGCTATGGAACAAATTCCCTCGAAAGAATCAAATCCCTTTTCCTCCTTATGGTTCGGTTATAACACAATGTGATAACCTACTAGTGGTTAGGTTTGACTACCTCAAATCTTAACTCAAGTTACAATATTGACTCTTATAGAGTATTCTACATCATAATCACGTGGCTAGCCCATTTTTCATGAATATTGGGGGATGACATGGCATCCTCTCAAATTATGGTGGTGAAAACAGGAAGGTTGACTTCTGAGTGGCATAACTTTCACATATAGAACCCGATTGACGTGATTCTTGTGCCATTGGAAAGGTATCTATGTGTATAATAACATGGAAAGTGTGGAAATTAAGGAACAAATGTTTACTCCCAAAAAATTTCATTTGATGCCTTAAAACACTTCTGGAAGGTTTCAAACCCTATTTTTCCAAATTGGGTCCCGCCAGTAAAAGTTGTCCCATGAGACGATTCCTCCACTTTTTCCTCTCTCAAAGCATGGAGATGGAAGAAAAACAATATAATGATCAAATCTGGATCACACCTCTGCATTTTGGGAGGTCCTCAAATTTTTTTATTGAATGAAGTGAGTAAATGTTTCCTCCACCTTCTCTCTAGTGTACCATTTTTCTTTGCATTGAAGTTGTCCTTTCAACACAATCTGCCAAAGGTCATGCTATCCCTGTATTTTATTTCTAGAACTATTTTTCAAAACTATATCTTTTTTCAACTCTTCTGGATCATCTGGTGCCAAATCTTCCACAGAAGGTAGGACTTGTTCCTCTTACTAATCTAGCATGGAAGGCTCATAGAGTTTCAAATTCTCTATATTCACAACTGAGTAAATGCACATATATGGTGGTAAAATGAGATGATAGGCATTATAACCCACCTTTTATAGTATCTCAAAGTGACCATACCTCAAAGCCTTGATTTTCTTACCAGGCCCTTGTAGCCTCTCCTTGTTCAATTGTAACCATACTTTATCTCACACCGTGAATGATTTCTTTGTTCTATGCTGATCATGCTTGGCCTTATATTTCTCCTGTGACTTTTGTAGTGTCTCTTCTACCTGTATATGGATATGCCTAATATTTTATATAAAATTTTCAACCCTAAAGCCATCTCTTGTAAGATCTCCCCACACTCTGAGGTGGAAAATATCCAAAAAAGTTTCAAAAGGGGAATTTCCTATAGAAGTGTGGAGTACTCTATTGTGAGTATGCTCAAGAGTACTATATTATATTAAAAATATGAAATTCTACAAGTTTTATTAGATTTTTGTATATGTATGTCTACTAATAATAGTGCATGCATGCGAATTAAAATTATGAAAAAAATAAAGAATGGAAAAATAAAATCTCACACACACATTTGACATAATATATGCTATGGGAAACCCTTTCGTGAAAAAAACACAACTGGAAGGTGAGGTCGCTCTGCTCTCTTTCTCTAAATGGAAATATGCCTACAAGTACAAAGAAGTATGACCTGTGGCCCATGGGCTACTATAATTCACAAATACTCTATGTGTCCTCTATATGCTATCCCTCTTGGCTATTTTTCCTTAGCTATGGAACAAATTCACTCGAAAGAATCAAATCCCTTTTTCTCCTTGGCTATTTTTCCTCAGCTATGGAACAAATTCCCTCGAAAGAATCGAATCTCTTTTCCTCTTTATGGTTCGGTTATAACACAACGCGATAACCTACTAGTGGTTAGGTTTGACTACCTCAAATCTTAACTCGAGTTACAATATTGACTCTTCTAGAGTATTCTACATCATAATCACATGGCTAGCCCATTTTTCATGAATATTGGGGGATGACATGGCATCCTCTCAAATTATGGTGGTGAAAACAGGAAGGTTGACTTCTGAGTGGCATAACTTTCACATATAGAACCCGATTCACGTGATTCTTGTGCCATTGGAAAGGTATCTATGTGTATAATAACATGGAAAGTGTGGAAATGAAGGAACAAATTTTCACTCCCAAAAAATTTCATTTGATGCCTTAAAACACTTATGGAAGGCTTCAAACCCTATTCTTCCAAATTGGGTCCCTCCAGTAAAAGTTGTCCCATGAGACGATTCCTTCACTTTTTCCTCTCTCAAAGCATGGCGATGGAAGAAAACAATATAATGATCAAATCTGGATCACACCTCTGCATTTTGGGAGGTCCCCAAATTTTTTTATTGAATGAAGTGAGGAAATGTTTCCTCCACCTTCTCTCTAGTGTACCATTTTGCTTTGCATTGAAGTTGTCCTTTCAACACAATCTGCCAAAGGTCATGTTATCCCTGTATTTTATTTCTAGAACTATTTTTCAAAACTATATCTTTTGTCAATTCTTCTGGAGCATCTAGTGCCAAATCTTCCACAGAAGGTAGGACTTGTTCCTCTTCCTAATCTAGCATGGAAGGCTCATAGAGTTTCAAATTCTCTATATTCACAACTGAGTAAATGCACATATATGGTGGTAAACTGAGATGATAGGCATTATAACCCACCTTTTATAGTATCTCAAAGTGACCATACCTCAGAGCCTTGATTTTCTTACCAGGCCCTTCTAGCCTCTCCTTGTTCAATTGTAACCATACTTTATCTCACACCTTGAATGATTTCTTTGTTCTATGTCGATCATGCTTGGCCTTATATTTCTCCTACGACTTTTGTAGTGTTTCTTGTACCTGTATATGGATATGCCTAATATTTTTATATAAAACTTTCCAAGCCTAAACATCTCTTGTAAGATCTCCACACTCCTCTTTTTTACTATAGTGCAATGCCAATGGTGAAGGTGGAAATATCCAAAAAAATTTCAAAAGGGGATTTCTATAGAGTGTGGAGTACCTATTGTGAGTTGCTATATATTATATATATATTATATATATATTATATATATATATATATATTATATATATATATATTAATATATATATATATTACACCAAATTTTCATCCCAGGTCTTTAGATGCTTCTAGTTCTATCCCCTCAGAAACTGCACCAAAGCCCCGTTGATTACTTCTATCTGCCCATCCATCTGTGGATGGAATGCTATATATCTCTTCAAGGTTGTGTCCATATTATCTCACAATGTAGTCCAAAATGCACTGAGAAATTGCGTGTCCCTGTCTAAAATGATGCTCCTTGATATCCCAAAGTGCACTTATACTTGTACAAAGAACAAGTTCACTGCTTCTTTCCCACTAATGGTCTTTTTACAGGGCATCCGAACACACATCCTGCTAAACTTGACAACTACCATGAATATGTACTCATGTCCCTTCTTGGTTTTTGGTAAAACTCCCACAAATTCCATGGAAATTCTTTCACAAGTATGAGTGGGTACATGTAAGGGGTGATATAAACCATGTTTCTTATTGCTAGGCTTTCTGGTACAACAAAAAATGCATCTTCTTATGAACCTAGCTACCTTCTCTTGCATCTTGGGCCCATAGACATACCTAGGCAAGTTGGCCATAGTCTTCTCTACACCAAAGTGCCCTGCAACCTTGGATATGTGAGCCCCTCTAATTAACTACAATATCTCACGTTTAGGAACAAATAGCTTATCCAACCTGTAGAGTAACCCATATCGGAGATGGTAGTCAATGGTGTTGTCACCATCATGCACATGACTCTAACTCTGTAACTATTGAAACACCTTCTTGAAGTCCTCATCCTTTGAATATGCCTCTCCGTATTCATCATGGGTGAATGACTGCATGTGCATAAGGGTTCATGAAGTTGTGATCTTTGGTGTGGGTGATATTAAAATCATGTTATCCAACTTGTTCATGTTTCCCTTCTTGTACTTGATTACCAAATGAAACTGTTGTAGAAACCCCATCCACTTGTAATTCCTAATATGTTGTCTCTTACTCTGGACTTGCAAGTATTGTAGTGGCTAGTGATCCATGTGGATTATTGTCTCCTTTCCCATTAGATTGTGCTTCCAATTATTCACAACTTGAACCAGGGCAAAGCTCCTTGTCATAGGTAGGGTAGTTAAGAATTTTCCCATGACATACTTCAGAATGGTAGCATACAAACTTCCTCCCTGCATCAAGAATGCTTTGGTATCATTTCCACTTAAATCTATCTCCACTTCAAAGGGATGCTACAATTTTGGTAATGCCAGAACTAGTGCTTGACTGATTTTCTTCTTTAGCTCCTAGAAATCCATTTACTTCCCCTTTCCCCACTGGAAACTCTTACCACTTGTTGTTATGGCGTGGATAAGTGCTATTACCAATTTACCCAGGTACTGTGTTTCCCTAATGAAAATATCAACCTTAGAAATATTAGTAGGAACCGACTATTTCATGATGGCCTCCATGTTGGCAGTATCTATCTTCTCCTATACCTATCACATACCCTAGATACACCAAAGACTACTGTGAAAACTCATAATTCTTAATATTTTCTAGTAGCTGGTGCTTCTTTAATGTCTCCAACAACTCAGTCAAATGAGAGATGTGCTCCTCCCAGGCAGCACTCTATACTAGTATATCATCCAAATAGACAATAATAAATGAATTAATAAAATGGTGCACTACATAATTCATTGATCTCATAAACGTAGCTAGTGCATTACATAGGCCAAATGACATGACTAACCACTCAAAAAAACCTTGTGTAGTTTTGAAGGAGGTCTTCAAGGTACCTGCTTCTATGAATCAAACTTGGTCATATCCAGACTTTAAGTCCATCTTGGTGAAATAATTTGCTTGTTGCAATTGATCCACCAATCATCTATCCTAGGCAAGGGGTATCTTTTCTTGAGCATGATTTTGTTCAACGCCCTGTAATCTATACACATCTGCCAAGTTCCATCCATTTTTGGCACAATGATGATGGGTGAACCACATGGAGATGTACTTGGTCAAATGACACGCATTCCAATAGTTGTTGGAATTGTTTCTTCATGTCACTTTCTTATATAATAGTCTGCCTATACAACCCATTGTTTGGAAATGGGGATTCTGACAATAGTTGGATCTCATGCTCCACTTCTCTCTTAGGTGGTAACCCTTCAGGCTCTCAGAACATGTCCCTGTATGCTTTTAGCAACTCTTCTAGTTTCTATTTATGTTTCTTAGTACACCCCTCCAAGGATGCCTTGCTTCTTACTAAATCTTATAAATATTGATTTTCTCTTAAAAATAATAAAACATACTTCTTGCTAGAATTGATTAATTTCTTGGCTTGGTTGGCACTTACCAATGAATTTTTCGACTTTCAGTTGTGTGTGTTGGTGATGAATTATTTTCCATCCTTGACAAGTTGATACATGTTGGATCTCTGCATGAATATAGCATCTCACAGGTTCATGTATGGACTCCCATACAATACCCCACATACATCAAGGGGAGCCACATATAGTCTTACTTCATCAATAAAATCAACACTGATGACGAATGTAATTTTTCACTCTTTTGTTACCTTTAGTTATGCATCCTTATTTACCCATCCAAGTGGATATGGGTTTGGATGATCATGAAATTCTAGATCCAACTTCTTAATCTGCTCCACTGCAATGAGATTCACTTGTGATCCTGAGTCAAACAGAGCATCAATCTTTGTATTCTTGACCTGTATCTTTATATGGGAGAGTTTGGTCATTTATTTCTCTTCCTATTGCTGAAGGATACTCATATTCACCTCCTTCCACACTAACGTACATATGATCTTGTCATCTACGTCTAGGTTGCTTTCAACTTTGGTTTTTTGAATCCATGGCCACGAGATTCTTCTTCTTATTATCTTTGTTTTTGTTCTTTAGGTTTAGTTTTGGATGCAACTTCTAACACTTCTCCTTTATGTGGTCATCAATGTTGCAGTTGTTACATGGATATTTTCTATAGTGTGTTGTGGCTACCATATTTTTATCTTTTCCCCCTTTTTCTTTCTTCTTCCCCTCCATAGAAGTGTCTTGTTGCTCTTTATACTTCATTGTACTTGATTGTGCTCTTTCCAAGCCTATGTTCTTAAGCTATCGTGCCTGTAAACAAGCCTCTTCCACTTATTTGGGCTTGAACAACATCACTTTCTCCCACAGATGGAAGTGTAAACCCCCCAAATACTTGAGGAGTACATATAGGTTCTTTGGGGAGATACCCAACATTATGGCCATCTTACTAAACTCTATGGTGTACTCCTACATGCTTTCCACAATTTTTTCTTGAAGTAGTGCCACCGGATCCACTGGTACTCTATGTACCCAATAGGGTAAAACTATAAATTAATGAGGGTTTTTAAGTCCTCCCACTTAGTCACTGGAGGCTTTCCCTCCAACTTGAAGGTATCCATGTGGATCTCCCACAAAATTAGTTCGTGGCCCTCTAATTTCTTCCAAACAAATGAGATATTCCATTCTTCCCAAATTTGATGGATGCTAAAATACAATTCCAGTTGTTTCAACCAATGATTCAGCATTAGATTTTATATCTCCCAGTGACATGGCTTGATATTAACCTTTTCATCCATTTTAAATAGATGTTGTCATTGATTCACGGTACTCAGACTGGGTTGATATTTTACAGATTTTTTTCTTCGGATGATTCTCCATTTATTTTGGATCTCCTGATCCCCCTTTTGATTTGTCCTTTGCATTTGAACCCCCATCTTCTCCAAATATACTAAGCTTATTTCTTAGGGTCTCCACGAGGAGATTTACATTGCGACTTATATTAGTGACTTGTTTTTCTATCTGTGGAAATCTTTCCTTTGTAGGATTGTGAGGGTCATTCACAAATTCATTGGCCATGATTAGGGTTTTACAAATTTTGGCCTAGATAATCTAGATCCCCTGCAAGTATCCACAGCATTCCCAAAGAAAACTGATCTGATACCAATATAATCTATAAACAATCGTGGATATTCCACTATACATTTGATTATAAAAGATATGATAATATCATATTAAAAATATGAAATTCTACTCTATAGATCTATTGATAATAGTGCATGCATGCAAATTAAAATTATGAAAATAATAAAGAATTCCAAAATAAAATTTCACACACATTTGACACAAGATATGCTATGGGAACCCTTTCGGGAGAAAAACCTAGCTGAGTGAGGCTGCTCCCCTTTCTTTCTCTGAATGGAAATATGCCTGCAAGTACAAAGAAGTATGGTCTGTGGCCTATGGGCTACTACAGTTCAAAAACCATCTCTATGTGCTCTACCTATTATCCCTCTTGGCTAATTGTTCTTAGCCATGAAACAAATGCACTTGAAAGAATCAAGTCCCTTTTCCTCCTGGCAGTCCGGTTATAACGCAACTCGATAACCTACTAGTGGTTAGGTTTGACTACCTCAAATCTTAAAAATAGTTACCATATTGAATCTTCTAGAGTCTTCTATATCATAATCATGTGGCTAGCCCCTTTTTCATGAATGTTGAGGACTAATGTGGTATCCTCTCCAATTATGGTGGTGAAAATAGGAAGGTCAACTTCTGAGTGGCATAACTTTCACATACAAACACCAATTGACACGATTATTGTGTCGTTGGAAAGGTATTTCTGTGTAGAATGACATTAAATGGTGTGACGCTCAAGTGACAAAGTTTTACCCCCCAAAAATGTCATTTTATGCCTCTAAACACTTCCAGAATATTTGTGACCCTGTTTTACCAAATTGGGTCCTGCTAGTAAAAACAATCGCTTGAGTTGATGCCTCCACTTTTTCCACTTTGAAAGCATCGAGATGGATGAAAAAAAATATAATGATACAATCTAGATCACACCTCCCCATTTTGGGAGGCTTTTGCTACCCAAAATATTTTATTGAATAATGTTACGAAATTTTTCCTTCACCTTCTCTCTAGTGTACCACTTTTATTTTCCTGGAAGTTGTCATTTCAACAAATCTGCCAAAGGTCATGCTACCACTACTTGTAGTTATAGACCTCTTCTGAAAAAATGCATCTTCTGTCAAATTTGCCTGAGCATCTGGTGCAAAATTCTCCACATAAGGTAGGACCTGTTCCTCTTCCTGATCTAGCATGAAAGGAGAATAGAGTTTAAAATTGCCTACATTCACAACTGAGTAAATGCACATATATGGTTGTGAATTGAGTTGATAGGAATTATCACCCACCTTTTCTAGTATCTCAAAGGGACCATACGTAGGAGTTGTGATTTTCGTACAAGGACCTATAACCTCTCCTTGTTCAACTGTAATCATGCTCTATCTCCCACCTTAAACGATTTCTCTGGTCCATGCTAATCATGCATGGCCTTATATTTCTCCTACGACTTTTGTAGTATCTCTTGTACCTGTGTATGGATTTGCCTGATCTTTTCTATAAACTGTTTATCCCTCAAGGTGTCTCCTGTAATATCTTCCCCCACTCCTCCTTGCAGCCCATATGCAATGTCGAAAGGTGAAGGTGGAAAATATCCAAAACATGTTTCAAATAGGGACTTTATTATAGAAGTGTGGACTTCTTTGTTGTAAGAATGCTATATATTTTTCCTATTTTTCATCCCAGGTCTTCAAATGATTCTAGTTGTATCGCCTCAGAAGTACACCAAATTCCTATTGAATACTTATGTCTGCCCATATATTTGTGGATGGAATGCTATATATATCTTAAACTTCATGTCCATATTCTCCCACATTTAGTCCAGAATGCACTGAGAAATCTCATGTCCCTGTCTGAAATGATGCTCTTTGTTATCCAAAAGTGAAACCAGACCTGTCCACAAAAAAATTTCTTTGTTTCTTTCCCACTAATGGTCTTTTTACAGGCCATCATAACACACATGTTGTTGAACCTATCAATTACCACAACCAGGTAGTCATGTCCCTTCCTATTTGTTGGTAAACCTCCCATAAAGTCCATGGAAATCCTTTCCCAAGGATAAGTGGCTACATGTAAGGGGTGATATAGACCCTATTTCCTATTAGTAGGATTGTTGGTACAACAAAGCATCATCCTCTTATGAACCTAGCTACTTGCTCTTGCATTTTGCACCAATTAACATTTCTTTGCAAGTTGGTCATGGTCTTCCCTACACCAAAGTGACCTACAAACTTGGAGGTGTGATCCTCTATCTCTCACCTTTAGTAACACATAACTTATCCAGCCTATAGAGTAACCCATCCTGGATATGTTAGTCAATGATTTTGTTTCCATTGTGCACATGAATTTTACAGTGCAACTACTGAAACACCTCCTTGAAGTCCTCATCGTATGAATATGCCTCTCTGTATGCATCATAGGTGAATGGATCCATGTGCATGAGAGTTCCAAAAGATGTGATGTTTGGTGTGGGTGGCCTTGAAAGCATGTCAACCAACTTGTTTGTGCTTCCCTTCTTGTACTTGATCACCAAATGTAACTGCTATAGAAACCCCATCCACTTGTAATGCATGGTTTGTTATAGCTTACTCTAGGCTTGTGAGTATTATAGTGGATGGTGATATGTGTGGATTATTGTCTTATTTCCTATAAGGTTTTGCTTCAAATTATTCACATCTTGAACTGGGGCATAAAGCTCCTTGTCATAGTTAGGGTAGTTAATAATTTCCCTATGAAATAATTTAGAATGGTAGCATACATGCCTTCCTCCCTACATCAAGACCACTCCCATAACATACCCACTCGCATCTGCCTCCACTTCAAAGTAATGTTGAAAGTTTGGTAATGCCAGAACTTGTGCTTGACTAATTTTCTTCTATATCTCCTCGAATTCCATCTGCTAACCCTTTCCCCAATGGAAAATTTTACCACTTGTTGTTATGGTGTGGAGCAATGTTGATACCACTAAAAATGAGGTTATGAATTTCCTCAGGTACTGTGCTACCCTAATGAAAATCTTGACCTTAGAAACATTAGGAGGCATTGGCCATTTCATGATGGTCTCCATATTAGGAGTATTTATCTTCAACTCTCCTCCACCTATCACATACCCCAAATACACCAAAGACTGTTGTGCAAACTTGCACTTATTGAGATTTTCTAGCAAGTGGTGGTTCTTTAATGTCTCTAGCACTTGTGTCAAATGAGAGATGTGCTCCTCCCAGGTAGCATTGTATACCGATATATCATCCAAATAAACAACAACAAATGAATCTATAAAATGGCACAATACGTCATTCATTAATATCATAACGTAGCTAGTGCTTTACATAGGCCAAATGGCATGACTAACCACTCAGACAAACCCTACCTGGTTTTGAAGATTGTCTTCTAGTTATCATCTTCTTTGAATTGAACCTGGTGATATCCAAACTTTAGGTCAAGCTTGGTGAAATACTTTGCTTGCTGCAACTGATCCAACATATCTATCCTGGGTAGGGATTATCTATTCATGAGCGTGATTTTGTTCAATGCCCAATAATATATACACATCATCTAAGTCCCATCCTTCTTTGGCACAATGATGATGGGTGACCCACATGATGATGTTATCGATCAAATGACACCTTGTTCTAGTAGCCGCTACAACTATTTCTTCACCTCACTTGATTTTATAACAAAATTCATGTACAACCTAATGTTTGGAAATGGGAAGTCCGAAAATAGTTGGATCTCATGCTCCACTTCTGTCTTATGTGGTAACCCTTTAGGCTCTCGAAACACATCCTTCTATGCATGTAACAAATCTTCTAGTTGTTGTTTTTGTTTCTCAGTACACCCCTCCAGGGATGCCTTACCTCTTACTGACTATTCTACAAACTAATTTTCTCTTAAAAAAATAAAACATGATTATTGTTGGAACTCATCTAAATTTCTTGGCTTGGTTGGAACTTACCAATGAAATTTTCGACTTGCCTTTGTGCATGTTAATGATGAATGATTTTCCATCCTTTAAGAGTCGATATTGTTTGGCTCTCTACATGAATATAACATCTCACATGTACATGTAGGGAATCCAAAACATGACTCCACATACATCAAGGGGAACCGCATCTAGTTCTACTTCATCAATAAAATCAACACTGATGGCAAATCTAATTTTACACTATTTTGTTACCTTTAGCTCTGCAAATCTTATTTACCCATCCCAGTGGATATGGAATCAGATGATCATGAACTTCTAGCCCCAACGTCTTGCCTATCTCCGTTACAATGAGATTTTCCTATGATATTGAGTTAAACAAAGTATCAATTTTTGTCTTCTTGACCTATATTTTTATATGGAAGAGTTTGGTCATTTCTTTCTCTTCCTATTGCTGAAGGCTACTCAGGTTTACCTCCTTTTGCACATATGGAAATAAGAACTCCTCATCCAGGTCTGAGTTGATTTCAACTTGGTTGCTCGAATCCATGGCCATGAGATTCTTCTTCTTCTTATATTTCTTTTTCTTCTTTGGGTTTAGTTTTGGATGCAAATTCCAACACTTCTCCTTTGTATGGACATCAACGTTGCAGTGATTGTTGGGATCTTTACACTTTGTGCTATGGCTACTATATTTTTATCTTTTCCCTCTTTTTTCTTCTTCTTCCCATACTTAGAAGCATCATATTTCTCCTTTTCCTTTGATCCAATTGAGTACACTCTCTTCAAGCCTATGTTCTACTGGTACTATGCCTGTACATGAGCCTCATCCATTGATTTGGGCTTGAACAACATCACTTGCTCATGCATATGGATGTGTAGATCCCCCAAATACTTGGGGAGTACATCTGGGTTCTTTGGGGATATACCCAACATTATGGCCATCTTTATGAACTCTATGGTGTACTCCTTCATGGTTTGCCCCAACTTTTTCTTGAAGTAGTGCCACCGGATCCCTTGGTCCTCTACATACCCAATAGGGTAAAACTATCAGTTAATGAGGGTTTTGAAGTCCTCTCACTTAGTCATTGGAGGCTCTCCTTCCAACCTCAGGGTCCCTATGTGGCTCTCCCACGAATTCATGGCATGGCCTTCTAATTTCAGCTGCACAAATGAGATCTTGTATTCTTCCTCAATTTTATAGATGCTAAAATACACTTGCAGTTGTTGTAGTCAGTGATTCAAATTTAGAGCATCGATCTGACCATGGCACAACTTGATATTGACCTTTTCTTCCATTTTAAATAGGGGCTATGATTGATTCAGAACACTCGAACTGAGTTGATCATTTTTGGGTTCTTTCTTCAACTAATTCTCCATTCCTTCTCAATCTCCCGATCCCCCTTATGATTTATCCTTGAAATTTGAACCTGCATCTTCTCCAAATATCCCAATATTATTTCTTGGGGTCTCTATGAGGATATTTAAATTATGATTTGTATTAATGACTTGTTGTTCCAGCTACGAAAACCAATACTCTACAAAGATCGTGAGGGTCATTCACATATTTTTCAGCCATGATTAGGGTTTTACAACTTTGGGATTAACTGATCTAGATCCCCTACAAATATCAACATATTCCTAAAGAAAACTTCTCTGATACCAATATGATCCATAAAATGTCGTGGATATTCCACTGTATAGTTTGTCACAACATATTTGATAATATTATATTAAAAATATGAAACTCTACACTATTACAATTTTATTAGATCTCTCGATGTGTAGATCTATTGATAATATTTCATGTATGATAATTAAATTTATGTAGAAAATAGAGAATGAAAAAATAAAATCTCACACACACATTTGACATAAGATATTATTTGGGAAACCCTTTCTAAAGAAAAATCCAGCTGGAAGGTGAGACCACTCCTCTCTTTCTCTGAATGGAAATATGGATGCAAGTACAAATAAGTGTGCCTTGTGGGTTGTGGACTGCTACAATGCACAAATCATCTCAGTGTTCTCTACCTCTTGTCCCTTTTCGATAATTTTTCTCAGCTACAGAACAAATGCACTCGAAAGATTCAAACTCGTTTTTCTCCTAGTGGCCTAGTTATGACACATCACGAAAGCCTACTAGTGGTTAGGTTTGACTACCTAAACTATGAACTAGAGTTAAAATATTGACTCTTATGGATTATTGTACAACATAATCACATGGCTATCCCATTTTCAATGAATATTGGGGGTTTACATAACATCCTCTCAAATTATGGTGGCGAAAATAGGAAGTTTAACTTCTGAGTGACATAAATTTCTCTTATGAACTCCAATTGACATGATTCTTGTGCTATTGGAAAGGTATCTATGTGTAGAATAACATGATAAGGTGAAAAGCTAAAGTGAAAAATGTTTACCCCCAAAAAGCTTCATTTGATGCCTCAAAACACTCTTGTAACGTTTCAAACCCTGTTTTGCCAAACTAGGTCCCGCCGATAAAAAATGACCATGTGAGCTGATCTCTGAAAGCATCGAGATGGATGAAAAATAATATAATGATCCAATCTGGATCACACCTACTCATTTTCAGAGAATTTTGGTCCCCAAAAGCTTTTACTGAATGATGTGAGAAAAATGTTCCTCCACCTTTTCTCTGGTGTACCATTTTTATTTACTTGGAAGTTGTCAATTGATTGAGAAGAGCTTCATGTCAATGGTTATACACTTCAATCCAATTACTGGATAGAGAATAGTAGTGTGAATAACTGAGAAGCTATGGTTATTCTTTTTAGTATGTGCCCATGGAATTCTCCTTTCAACCCAATCTACTAAAGGTCATGCTACCCCTGTCTTGTAGTTCTAGACCTATTTTGTAAAATTGTATCTTCTGTCAACTTTTCGTGATAATCTAGTGCCAGATATTCCATAGAAGGTAGGACCTATTCCTCTTCCCAATCTAGCATGGAAGGCTCATAGAGTTTCAAAACTCTACATTCACAACTGAGTAAATGCACATATATGGTGGTAAACTGAGTCGATTGCAATTATCACCCACATTGTCTAGTATCTTAAAGGGACCATACCTCAGAGCTTTGATTTTCTTACTAGTGTAGAATTTCCTATAGATTCACAAGCTCATGCAATTTACTAAAGCACATGACAAGAATCTACTTCTACTTTCAACCAACGGAAGCCAATAGGTCGATGAAAATAATATGAACAAGAAGAAGATAAATCAATGACACATAACAAAAGATGTATCTGGGGAAAGCCACTGCTCAAAACCACACTATCTGTATTGCATATATCAAAAATATGAGTGAAGATACAAAGCTTATTCTCACTAGAAAAATTCTTCACAAGTATGCTCAACTCTCTCAGCTCACAAGCTAGCTCTTGAACAACACTTAGCCAATTCTCCATCTCTCCAAGCCCCTAATATCTTGCGTAATTCCTAGGATGAATATCCCATATTTAAAGGGAATTCATGCTTCCAAAACTATGAAATCCAAACATAGGGTCAATCTTTGATGCATGCATGATATTTACAACTTAGTAAATCATACACCTGATAGTACATTGTCCCTGCACTCTAGTCTCAGTTGGGTCTTTCTCAGAATCAATATGCATGAGTTTCTGATGAGGGAATCTTCAGTTAACTAGAGTGATACTTGTTGATGCACTAGTGCACTAACTAAATGTTAACTCTCTATTAGTTCCACAAACAGTTTGGAACTAATTTAACTGAACATAACTCAGTAAACTGAGTGATCTAATTTCCAACTAAATTTAAACTCATACTGGACCCCTAAAACTTAAGGAGAACATATACATGACTATAGAAATACTTCCAACTCGAAATTCCTAAGCTAATTAAGTTAATTAAACTTAATTAACTATTTACAAGTTTCTATGAGAATAGAATTTGATTTTAATTCTCAGTTTAATTCAAGGACAAATTAAACTGGAATTTCTTGTTGCCATTTGTCAACACTCCCTCTCTACAAGAAACGGATTATCAGCTACCCTAATCCTATCTCTGTGAAACTTGAATTTACATATTGACAATGCATTTGTCAAAATTTCAGCATCTTGCTCCTCTGTGGGAATGTACTCTAACTACATAATCCACCTCAATACATAATCTCTGAGATGATGATATCGCATATCAATATGCTTGGACCGATAATGAAAGAATGGATTTTCAGAGAGTTTGATACAACTCCAATTATTGCAGTAAATCAAATTTGAGTCCATATGCTGAAACCAAACATGATCTTCCTCATCCAATTGGCCTCACATGCTACCTCACTCATAGCCGTGTACTCTACCTCTACCAAATTGAGTGCAACTGATCTCTGTTTCCTACTATACCAAGAAACTATCGTTAACCTAATACTGAAGATCCCTCTTGATGTGCTCTTCCTGTCGGATGGACTCCCTACCCAATATTCATCAGTGAAACCTCGAAGATTCACTCCCTCTATCTATCTATACCATAATCCATACTGAGAAGTGCCCCTGGCGTATCTCAACACATGCTTTGCTACCTTCCAATACAGCTTGGTAGGCCTAACCATTGCTTGATTAAGCTGGTTAATTGCATAACACATATCCGGTCACATGTTTAATAAGTACATGAGTGAACCCGCAAATTTCCTATAAACAATAGATTCCACTACTTCCTCTGAAGTAGCATCCTCCTTCCTCCAGCTACTTGCTAGAGGAGTCCCCATGGGTTTGTTTCTTTCCACGCGGAATCTCCTAAGTATCTCATTTGCATACTTTCCTTGAGACACAAACAACTCCTCATCTCCCTGCCATACCTCAAGACTAAGAAAGTAATGCATCATCCCCATCTCCTTCATCTCAAACTCTCTTGCAAGGGCCTCCTTGCAAGGTTTGATCAACTGATCATCACCTGTCAGTATGAGATCATCAACATAAAGTACAATGATCAACAATTTACCTTCCACCACTACGTGGTACAGGTTCGCACCCACTTCACTCTTTGTGAAGCTTAACCAGGTGAAGTAGCTATCAATCATGGTATACCAATCATGGGGTTCTTACTTTAGCCTATACAACGCTCTTTTGAGCTGGCACAAATGTGACTGATGGTTGAAGGTCTCAAAACCTTCAGGCTACTCTATGTACACCTCTTCCTCAATCATGCCATTAAGGAAGGTTATCTTCACATCCATATGATGTATCTTCCAACCCATATGTGCTAATAGTGCCAATATATATCTGATTGATGAGTACCTTGCAACAAGAGAAAATTTCTCATCATAGTTTATCCCCTCTACCTGTTAAAAGCCATAGGCCAAAAATCTAGCCTTATGCTTCTCCACACTACCATCTACATCTTGCTTTACCTTGTAAAGCAAACAAGAGCTCACCACTGACTTGTCCTCCAGTCTCGGGACAACATGCCAAACACTGTTACAAAATATGGAGTCATACTCCTCCACCATAACATCAAACCAAACTGGCTACTGCATTGTTTCCTTAAAGGAAGATGGCTCTGTCACAACACATTCAGCCTAAGAGCCATGTATCCAGTGTACCTCTCAGGTGACCTCCTCTGCCTGTACTGAGAATTAGGTGCTCCCACATTCTTCCATGCATCATCCAACAATATGTCAACCTCTTTGGTGCACTTTCTTCCCTCTCTAGAAGACTTTGCCTAAGTGGATGTCTCCACTCCCGGATCCTCTGCATGCGGCTGCTCCACATCAATCTGAGGCTCCTCAACCTTAGGAGCTAAAATCTCCTCATTCACATGTGGCTCAATCTCCCTCTCAAGGGAAACTTGCATGACCTTCTCCTCATCGAATCTGACATCCCTTCGAACCATTGTCATCCTAATAGCCTGAAAGTACACCCAATAGTTGTGAGGTGTATCTGTGTACCCCACAAATATCCCCAACTTTGTTGTCATCTCAAGATTCTTCTGTGCATCTTTGGTCTTATGGAAATATACTAATAACCCAAAAACCCTGAAGTGACCAACATTTTCCCTCTTACCAAAATAAGCCTCCTCTAGTGTCTTCATCCCAAGTATTCGACACAAGCTATGGTTTAGAACATAGATCACTTTGTTACATGCCTCAACCCACAAGTGAAGTGGTAGGCCCTAATCATGCAATATCACCTTCACTACCCCTACCATGCTTCTATTATTCCTCTCGACCACCCATTCTGTTGAGTGTTATGTGGTGCCGTCAATTCCCATTTAATCCCTTCCACTGCATATAAGTTCTTAAACTCGTTTGAGACATACTCACCATCGTTATCACTCTGTAGAGCTTTAACCTCATTTCCAGAATCTGCATGAAAGATATTCAACATTTACGAGAATAATCATAAAAAAATATAACATAATACCTATGTTTTTCCGTGGATACTGTCGGGAATCCACACACATCTGAATGGTCTCGCTCTAGAATAGCCTTTGCTCGACTGTCTCTGTCGTGAAAGGAAGACTTGGTGTATTTTTGAAAAGTACACCCTTTGCATGTATTGATCTGGAATTTATCCAAGAAAAAGAATTAAAGTTATTGCAAACTCATGTGCATGGATGTGCCTATGTTACTTTATGTAATGGATCAATAAGATTGCTAGAATACATAGACACTGAGGTAAGAGAAAACATAACAGTCAAACATGTAAACACAACAAGTTTAATAAGGAGTTCACCCAATGCTCCTGGGCTACGTCTCCTGGTCCAGCCTTCAGTGGTGGCCTCTCTGTTATATTTTCAAGTAGAGTTTTTACAACAATGGACTCAATTTGAGCCTCACTAAACAGATAAAAATCAGTAGGATTGGAGCACACAGAATCTCCTTACTGAACACAACCTCTAAGGGTCATAGTAGTAGGACAGGCCTATGCCGAGGAGTTTTCTTGAACCTCTCAAGCCTTCTATGGAGTACACAGACTCTCTGACTCTCTCTGGCTATGTCTAGCTCAATGTTGCCTTTAGGTCAACTCGGCTTCTACTATGTTCTTTTCTCTTAGCTTCTGCATCTAACTAACTTCTTGTTTTCCTCTGCTTCTGTCAGTTCATGGCTTTAAAGCCAGTCTATTCTTTGACTGTTCATTTCCACTTCCTGGCCTTCTAGTTTCCTTACCTCTGTTCATTTGTATTCCTCTACTTTGCGTCATCATCACTAGGTAATGCCGTGCATGGAGGTGGCCACCTGTTTTCCTCATGAACTGGGTGTTAGATTCCTTGAATCATATTCTAATGGTCATTAATTCCGTTTGTTTCAAGATTTCACACAAAACAAAAATCATTTTCCAACTCATCATCCGTGTCGGACTTCAAATCCCCTGTCATCTTTCTTTTTGCCTTGTCAAATCCAGCGAGTCATCGGGACGCATCTCCACCATTGATTTGGCCCCCCCAGATCCTACGGTCGTCCTTCATATCGGGTGGATAAGTTTCTCAATGTTTACCCATCCTATGCGGGCAATTTTCTCTCTCATCCGTCAGACGTGTGTCACTCGATGTGTGGCATTGGGCAAGACTTAGTCAAAACTGCTTACCACCTCGAGGCCTTCCGATATACTACTGGTTTGGGGAATCCTGCACTACGAAACAAAATGCAATACTTTTCTAAATTTTATAGTGATTTCAGGTCCGAGCGCTTCGGGGCTTTCCTTCACTGAGGGGGATGTCGTGTGATGCACGATTAGCACTTTAGCACTAATCACGTATCAGAAACCACCCCCATTTTTATTTGACCTCTGGTTTTGCTAGTTTTGTGCCATTGCGCTTTACCATGGGCCAACGGTCTGCGTGCTCGATCGAGGGTCCTCGTTGCTCCTCTTTGGCCATAACTACAAATATCATGAGGATTCCTTCTGATAGCTTGATTTTTCTAAGACTTGAATCTTTTATCATAATTTGAAACAGTCATGAAATCTGAGAGAGTATTCTAGGATCCAATTTAGATCGCGGCCTTCCCACTGAAAAAAGCTTTTGGACCACCAAAAGTTGGTTTTTCTTTCTTTTAATCATCAATCAAGTGAGGGTATTGCTTCCTCACGTGCTCAATTTCTATCCATTTCCCACTGCTTGGTTTTGAACCTCTGAGTCCAATCTTGAGGTACTCAAAATATCCTCTGCACGTAGTCCTTACCTTCCTATCCAATATTGTATCTTCCTGCAATTCATTAAGATATTCAAGCAACAGATCATCAATAGAAGGCAATTGAATCTGCTCTTTGGGATCTTTAATTAATGAAGGTTCAAATAGCCTCAAGCTGTCTGCATTAACAACTGAGTAGATGTGCATGTAAGCTAGTAAATCAAGGCGAAAATAATTCTCACCAATTTTCTCAAGTATTCTGAAAGGGCCATACCTTATTGGCTTCAACTTCTTACCTTCACCTTGCATTCTATCTTTGCTGATATATAGCCAGACTTGGTCACCAACTTGGAAACTATGCTCCATCGGATGCTTGTCATGCCTTGCCTTGTACTTGGCTTGGCTCTTTTCCAGTTGTTCATGTACTGCCTGGTGAATCTCTTAGATTTTTTCAATGAACTTGGTTGCCTTGTCCACATCACTGTGTCCATCAACTGCTATGTCTTTACCAAAGACAAAATCCAAGGGAGACCTTGGTGTGAAACCAAAACAGGTCTCAAAAGGAGATCTTTGTGTAGAAGAATGTTTAGCT
>APFE030974655.1:8226-26522 GCA_000404065.3 Pinus taeda | reverse complement strand
ATTCAAATATTTTATTTATGGTTGATATTAATTTTTTTGTTACTAATATAATTTTTTTAAATATCATGTTAGTTGAACATAAAACTAGGACAACCACATTTACTAATGTGGTTGATATACACTAGTCAATGTCATTTCCATACATTGATTGGCCTATAAAAGGTGTAAATTATCGTCAATAGATGTATATCAACTACATTACTAAATGTGGTTGTGCAAGTTACAACTGACCTGTGTGGGGCGAATTCATTGACCATGGTTTATGAGGTTCACAAAGGTTGATGAGGTTGATCATGGTGAATCTTACATTAATGTTACATTAATAGTTAATATGGTTGATGGGGTCGACCATGGTTGAAGGGAGTTGACCATTATTGACCATATTCAACCATATATATCTTGATTGACCATTATGGTTGAACATATTCAACCATAAATACCTTGGTTTACCATGTTTGACCATTTTAACCATGATTGGCCATTAGGAGTCAATAGAGCATGGAATATCTTAACTTTACTATGGTTAACCAAATATGACCATGCTTAATCATGGTTGACCATGGTGGATCACGTTTTATCAAGGTTGACCATGGTTGATCATGGTTGACCATGGTGGATCATGTTTGATCATGGTTGATCATGGTTTATGTAACACCCTCATCCCACATCTATCCAAGTAACCGACCAACCGTGGTAAATATGTGACAAGAGGCCACTATAATGGGATTCAACCTCCTAAGTACCTTAAGGAAGTGGAATCAATAGAAACACACCACACGGATCTTCCACATCAGCAAAAAAACTCCCAGTAGCCAACACAACCACTCAGGTAATGAGCCCTTGTGACCAATTAAAGTTTTAGACCATTAAACCCCCAAACACTCCCTTGATATGGACAACCATGTGCCCAAGAGGCTCCAAATGCTCCCATAACATGGGTATGCATGCATATGGGGATTTTTCTCCTCAACCTATCCCTATGACATCGAGATTTGTGCCAATTTTTTAGGCCCAAAGCCCATGTCACTACCCAAAACTCAATAACACTTTCAAAACTAAAAGATAACGATAAAATAATGATACAAATGCAATTAATTTAACAAGGAATTAACTGGACCCCTACTATCCATGACATGCATTTCTTCAAACATGTCAAAAATATGTAGTCTATAGGTTTAAACAACAAATCTTAGCATAGGGGTATCATAGTTATTTGAGAATCCCTAAGAAGCATTTTTCCCTTATATCATTAACTGCATTATCATCTATTAGGCCATAGATACATTATCCGTTCATTTACTTATCAAAACATGAGGAGATCCATACATCATCATTGTAATAATACATGATTATAACCAACATAATAACAACAAAAATATCAAGGATACATCAGCCATATAATCCACATATAAACCAATACATTTACACATAATATACCAAGGAAATAACCTCTTGTTAATGAATTAAAAAACCAACCCAGAATGGGATTACCACATTCCACTTAACCGTAGATTGGTTGAGCTAGATATCTCTTCAACCAATCACCCTCGTGCCATATTCCAAGCATGAATGTGGGACTCAAACCAAAAGAACCAACTAGGGCATCCTGAGGCTAAACCACCTCACATTCATCAATAAAAACCAGGATTTACCACAATCCACACCGGATCCCTAGGCCAACATAATAAACATGTAATAAAAAACTTTACCATGATATCCACAAGGTCACTAGGCCAAAACAAGCATGCATTCCACCACATTTCTACACCTACACATTGAGGAATTTTCTTGTCTCATAGTCTCTTAAGCTTTACCGCAATCCACACTAGATCACTAGGCCCTAAACCGAGACCCACTCTCTAGGATTTACCACATATCACATCCCAGGATTACTAGGCCTGATGGAGAGCACCCACCCCTAAGCTTTACCATATATCCCATCGTTCACTAGTCGAGGATTCCTAGGCCCACCGAAGCAACACAGAATCCATATTTACCGCAACCCACAACCCAGTTCAGGAGCCACTAGGCCATGTGTTCTATTATTCATATATCCACCTCACTTACCTTCAAATCCATCAGGAAATCCAGCTCAACTAAAACATAAGAACCCCATCACACCATGGCTATCTAGAAATGGAAAGGCTAGGCTGAAAACAATGTCACACCTAGAAAAACCCATGCCATAACAACAAAGAACCACATGCAATACCATGCATGCCAAATCTAGAGAGGAAAACACACATGCAAATCGATATTTGCAAAGAATCTTGTTGTAGCTACTTGGTCCAGCTCTTGCTCACTTGCTCCTTCCTTCCTCTTGCCTTCTTTTCCTTTCTTGATCTAATGCCAAAGTGCTCCAAGAAATCTATAAGTGTCCAAGAGAGAGAGAGAGAGAGAGAATAATGAGATAACTCCAAAACTGAATTGAAAAAGGCACTGACTGATCCTCATAAGCATTTTTATCAATTAGGCCTTTATTTTCTTCATTTTCCATTATTTTCCTTCAATTTCCTCCTCATATGAAACCTATGAAATTTCACCTTCCTTTTCTCTTAAATTCCATTATTTTCATACATAAAATGCCAATAAATGCCTCATGCCTTTCCAAATCCTTAGTCATTGCATTTTCCAATTTCCTTAGTGAAAATAAACCAATGAACACCCACATTAGGATGTCTTGCCCAAAATTCAGCTTGGAATAAGTGTCCCATCAACCGTGGTTATTATTTTTTCCTTTCTAAATTTTATTGCATGGAATTTTCACCAAGGTTGTTACATAACCCTCCCCTTTGGAGGATGCCATCCTCAGGGTTAAACCACACCTATACCTCAACAAAATCATTGAAAAGAAAGCATACTACCAATGGAACTTTATAATATAGCTCGATACCGTATTTACAATGATCACCCTGCTGAGAAGCAAACCAACATGACAACATAAAAACATGAAAACTATATTTTCATGACATCTATACTGCTTATTGGAGCTTTATAACGTATCTCATGGTGGTATTTACATCCATATACATATGTACATATACCAAAACATCACCCAAAACATATGCCAAAACATATACCAAACATCATACCAAAATTGCTTTGCCTCAATTGGAAAATAATGAAGGATACATAGCCCGCATTTGATTTTCCATCTCCCATGTAGCTTCATCAGGTCCAAAGTGCTTCCAATGCACTTTAAACTACTCGATATCTCAGTTCTGTAGCATGAGCACCTTTCTTTGCAATATAACTGAGGCTCCAGATGGAATTCTCCATCTGGCTCCACCTACAATACAGACCAAACAATCAAATTATCAACATCTTTAACATACTTCTTAAGCATTAACACATGGAAAAAATCATGGACTTTCACTGTTAGAGGCATTGCAAGTCGATTGGCTAGTAGCCCAATCCTCTCAATAATCCTAAAAGGTCCACAAAACCAAGGTTCCATCGTGGCACATGATCCAATCCGCAAGGAACTCTTCTTTGGTTTGATGTGCAAGTACACTTGTTCCCCAACCTAAACCTCCTTGAACAACCTATTCTGATCTACATAGCTCTTCGACCTATCTTGTGCTGCTTTCAAATTCTTCTTAATTACCTGTATTTCTCGCTCCATGTTTGCCAACATGTTTGGTCCAATCAACACCCTATTAACTAAATCACTCCAACTAATGGGAGTATTTCAACTCCACCCATATAATGCCTCAAACAGACCCATCTTCAAAGATTCCTAATACCCATTGTTGTAAGCAAACTCTACCAGTGAAAGATATTGTTCCCACTTTTTATGTTTATGCATCACATACATCCTCAACATGTCCTCCAATATCTTGCTGACCCTCTAAGTTTGTCCATTTGTCCGCGAATGATAAGTTATACTGAAGGCCAACTTTGTGCCCAAACCTGCAAATAACTCCTTCCAAAACTTGGAAGTGAAATTTTCATCCCTATCTAACACAATCTTCTTTGGAACACCATGTAAAATGACCACATCTATGATGAAGACACGTGTCATGTCACTAGTTGAATACATCTTCATTGGAATGAAGTGCACAAACTTTGTCAACCTTTCCACAATAACCATGATGGAATTGTGTTGTCTCACTGTCCTCGGAAAACCTGTGATAAATTCCATGGAAATTACCTCCCATTTCCATTATGGAATCGCAGTCGGCTGTAGCATTCCACTTAGATGTTTACACCCCACCTTTACATGTTGAAAATCTAAACATCTAGCCACAAACTATGCCAAATTCTTCTTCATATTCAGCCAATAATATAACTTCTTCATTGTGGTCAATGTCTTCTAACAACCTTGGTGACCTTATGGTTTCACATGAAACTCCCTCAAGGTCACCTTCTTGAGCTCACTATTATTTGTCACGTATATCTTATCCCTAAATGTAACCAATCTATCTACCGTAAGGCAATAGTCCACATCTTGTGCACTCGCATTTGTACTTGTACCTATACTACTACTTGTACCTATACCTGTACCACTACCTATACCTATACTTGTACCTATAATTGTACCAGTACTTGTACTTGTACCTATACCTATACTCTGATGCAACATGTGCACAATCTCTATATGCATGCCATCAAGTTGTCTTGCTTGTAAGATCCTATCTTGTAATTCTGTTCCATAAGAACTCATAGCTTCTATATGATTGACCTATATCCGCCTGCTAAGAGAATATGCAACCTTGTTCTCTTTTGCTTTGATTTACCTAATATCGAAGTCAAACTCACCAAGGGTAACCAACCATCTAGCTTGCCTGGAATTTATATTCGGTGGGATGACTCATCAATACAAACCTCCTCCCAAGAAGATAGTGCCTCCACATCTTCAATGCATGTATGCTCACTACTAACTCAAGATCATGTGTCAGATAGTTCTGCTCATGCTCATTCAGTTTTTGTGACTCATAGCACACTACCTGTCTTTCCTGCATAAGGACTCCATCAAGTCCTCTCTTGCAAGCATATGTACATACTACAAATTATTTGTCCAGAAATGTGATCTTTAATACTGGAGCATGTGTAAACAACTTCTTAAGTTGCTCAAAATTGGCTGCACACTCCTCTATCCATTCAAACCTCTTACCTTTCCTTTGAAATGATGTGATAGGATAAGAAATTTGTGAGAAGTTTCTTTTGAACCTCCTATAATAACCTACTAACCCCATGAAATATCTCACCTCATCCACATTCCTGGGACTTTCCCATTCCATGATAGCTCTTATCTTCTCTCGATCCACTGTTATTCCCTTCTTGGAGACAACATGTGCCAAGTAATGTACCTCAGTCTGAAATAAATTTCACTTGTTGAGATTAGCATACAATTGATGCTCTCTCAACAATCTCAACACTATTGCTAAATGCTCAACTTGCTCTTCCTCATTTTTCGAATATACCATTATGTCATCAATGAACACAATAGCAAACTTGTCCAAATAGGGATGCAACACACTATTCATCAAACACATAAAGGTAGCTAGAGCATTAGTCAAATTGAATGGAACTACAACAAACACATAATGACCATACCTAGTTCGAAAGGTCATCTTATAAATTTCCTCATCTTTGATGCATACCTGATTGTATCTTGATCTCAAATCAATCTTCAAGAACATTGTTTCTCCCTTTAACTGATCCCACAAGTCATCAATCCTCCTCAATAGGTACATGTCCTTGATGGTCACTTTGTTCAACTACTTGTATTCAATGCATAATATGAGAGTACCATCCTTCTTCTTCACAAACAATACCGGTGCACCCCAAGGTGATACACATGACCTAATGTATCCCAACGGTAATACATTCAAATGTGTTGTGGTATGTGTACCATTCAAATCAAATGCACAAGATTTTGCCTAATAATGAAATCGCTTGTTTGTACCTGTAACCAACTACACTAACCAAGATTCTGCATGCACTTCTTTATTCAAACCACACTTATCCACCAATTTAATACTAACATAACTATAATTAGATCTAGGGTCAATAAAAATATAAACAACTTGATGACAAATCTTACCACCTATCTCACTGATAGATGCTTGATGGTCTGCCTATCTGTTATCCAGTGCTACATAGATGCAAGGAATTCTTTGACCAACATCCCCAATAGTCTACACCTCCTGTGCACTATATATATGAGGCCTACCACTCTAATTATGTGGAAAATCTCTCTTAAGATGTTCCTTACTGTATGTCCAACACTTCAACCATCCAATACCATCACCTCTATGTTTTTGTTGTGACCCATGTCCCTATCTAGCTGCGTTGAACTTCTTTTGTGGTGCCACGTTTTCTTTCTCTTCTGCATTCTAATGCATTTCTTTTTTCGGTTGCCATTTACCCTTACCTTTATCCTTTTTCTTCCTTTCCATCCTTGTTGAGATTCATTCTTACGCTTTGATTGTTTGTAGCAATGTTTCAATTTCCCAATAACCTCCTTAAGTGACCAAGGCTCATCATACTCAATCTGATCTTTAAATACTAATAGAAAACCATTGAAAAATCATTGAACTTTAGACTTCTCATCTTTAAGATACAATACATACCACAATAGTTCCAGGAATTTATTCGTGTACTCTTCATCTATCATCGATCCCATCTTTAGCTCATAGAATTCTTTGGCCTTTCCATCGTAGTACCTATCTGACAAGTACTTCTTCCTAAAAATCCTCTTGAACTCATGCCAACTCAAGTCCTCTGTCCTGATGTCTCTGACCCACTTCACATATTCCCACCAGATATCTTCTTTACCTTTCAGGATGAAGATAGCTACTATGGCCTTCACATTATCTATGTAATCATGCAACTCAAAGAACTTCTTCATCCCAAGTATCCAAGCCTTTGCCTCTTCCGGCTTCTTCACATCTCCATGAAAAGTAGGTGCCTTTGATTTCTTAAATTTATTTGGAAAGTATCCCCTATCACTCCTCCTATAAGGGTTATAATGATGATGATCATGATGCTCGTCCGAACTAGAACTAGAATAATACATGTATCCATCACCTCTCCTATCCATAGTATCCAACAATCTTCCATCTCTAATGGTGTCATCGTGATTCGACCTATGACCTTCATGAGACCTATTGCCATGTGCCCCATTAGTTTTTTCCTCCTGTCCATGGATGATCCGAAGTGGCCCCTATCGCTACAATTCTGACAAACTCTAAAGGAGTATTGCATTAACCTCTACTTGTTTCTCTTATGCCTACATGATTTTGTCAATGTCCACCTTACAACACCTTATTTCTTCCTTCAATATTCTATATGTGTCTGCTAAATCAGAAGAGTTCCCAACACCACGTTGCTCATCTGAATCATAGGGATAATATTTGTAGTCTACCATCTTGCTAGGCATTTTGATCTCTTTCATGCAAGGCATACTATGTCAGCTAAACCAAATCACAATAAATCGACATACGTTACCATAATTTGGGGAGGATATCTTATCTGCAAGATCATCCAAATCAATGTAATACATGTACAAACATAATCATGACAACATATATACATATAATACATAAGCACAACCATATAACCATCATTTTAGCTAGAGTCTAGTCATCAATGCATCACCATATCAACTACACATACCCTAACCTCATGCATGACAACAACAACCATACCAATGTACACTGGCAATACACGAGCATAAACAACATGTAACTAATCATACACTCTTGTGATCACACTTCACAACAACAGCTTCCTCTTTCACATGGAAACATCACTACAACCATGACCGACAACATGCATATGCAAAAAGCATATAGATCACAAGTATGATTAACACACGTGCAACTAACATGAATGCATGACCAACACACACCATCCATCTAGTCCAAGGGATGAACCATGCTCTGATACCACTATGTGGTATCAGATATGACATAAAGAGACCATAACCATGCTTTGATACCACCCTGTAGTATCATATATCACCCAAAGAGAACACATCCATGCTCTAATACCACTCTGTGGTATCAAATATCACCGAAAGAGAATGCAACCATGCTCTGGTACCACCTTGTAACACCTTCATCCCACATCTACCCATGTAACCAACCAACCGGGGTAAATATGTGACGATGGGCCACTATAATGGGATTCAACCTCCTCAATGACCTTCAGGAAGTGGAATTGACAAAAACACACCACACAGATCTTCCACATCAATAACAAACTCCCAGGAGCCAACCCAACCATTCTGGTAACCAGTCCCCGAGACCAACTAAATTTTTATACCATTAAACCTCTGGGCACTCCCTTGATATGGACAAGAAAGCATCTAGGAGGCTCTAGAAGCTCCCATGTCATGGGCATGCATGCGTCTGGGGACTTTTCTCCTCAGACATATGCCTACAACTCTGAGATTTGTGCCATTTTTTCAGGCCGAGAGCCCAGGTCACTTCCCAGAACTCAATGACACTTTCAGAACTAAAAGATAATGACAAAATAATGATACAAATGCAATTACTTGAACAAGGACTTAATTGGACCCCTACTAGCCATGACAGGCATTTCGTCAAACATATTACAAATATGTAATCTACAAGTTTAAACAACATATCTGAGCATAGTGGTCTCATACTTATTTGAGAATTGCTAAGAAGCATTGTTCCATTAGATCATTAGTTTCATTATCATCTGTTAGGTAATAGATACATTATCTGTTCATTTACAAATCAAAACATGAGGAGATCCATACATCATCATTATCATAATTCATGCTTATAACCAGCATAATAAAAACAAAAATATCAAGGATACATCAACCATATAATTCACCTATAAATCAATACATTTACACATAAGATACCAAGGAAAGAACCTCTTGTTAATGAATGCAAAAGCCAACCCAGGATGGGACTACCACGTTCCTCCTGAACCTAGATTGGTTGAGCCAAATATGTCTTCAGGAAATCATCCCCAAGCCATATTTCAAGCATGAATGTGGGACTCAAACCAAAATAACCAACTAGGGCATCCTGAGGCTAAACCACCTCACCCCCATAAATAAAAACCAGGCTTTACCGCAATCCACACCAGATCACTAGGCCCTAAACCAAGACCCACTCTCTAGGCTTTACCACATATCCCATCTCGGGATTACTAGGCCTGATGGAGAGCACCCACCTCTAGGCTTTACCATATATCTCATCATTCACTGGACAAGGATTCCTAGGCCCACCAAGGCAACACAAAATTTGGCTTTACCATAAGCCATAGTTTGGTTTAGAGGTTACTAGGCCATGTGTTCTACTATTCAAAGGTTCACCTTACTCAGCTTCGAATCCATCTGGAAATACAACTCAACCAAAATATGAGAACCCCATCACACCATGGCTATCCAAAAATAGAAAGGCTAGGATAAAAGAAATGTCACACCTGGAAAAACCCATGCCATAACAAGAAAGAGCTACATGCAATACCATGCATGCCAAATATAGCAAGGAAAACACACATGTCAATCGATACCTAGAAATGATCTTGTTGTAGTTACTTGATCATGCTCTTCCTTGCTTGCTCCTTCCTTCCTCTTGCCTTCGTTTCCTTTCTTGATCCAATCCCAAAGTGCTCCAAGAAAACTCTAAGTGTCAAAGAGTAAGAGAGAGAGAGAATAATGAGAGAGCTCCAAAGTTGAACTAAAAAATGTACCAAATGATCCTCAGAAGCCTTTTTATCAATTAGGCCTCTATTTTCTTCATTTTCCATTATTTTCCTTCAATTTCCTCCTCACATGCAACTTGTGACCTCTCACCTTCCTTTTCTCCGAATTTCCATTATTTTCATAAATGTAATGCTAATAAATGTCTCATGTCTTTCCAAAGCATTAGCCATTTCCTTTGCCAATTTCCTTAGCCATAATAAACCGATGAACACCCACACTATGATGTCTCGCCCAACATTCATCTTGGAATAAATGTCCCATCAACCATGGTTATTATCTTTGCCTTTATTAACTTTTATTACATGGAATTTTCACCAAGGTTGTTATAGTTGATCATGTTTGACCATATTCAACCATAAAGACCTTGATCATGGTTAACCACAGTCTATCATGGTTGATGATATTCAACCATGGTTGACCATATTAAACCATCACTAATAATGGTTGATAATGGTTGATGCTACCATATTCTCATTGACAATGGTTGACCACAATAGTTGATCATTATGGTTGATCATGGTTGATGGTTCTAACCATTCTAACCATGCTGATATTGGTTGACCATAGTTGACCATGATTTACCATAATGGTTGAACATGGTTTACCACTATGGTTGTTTATGGTTGACCTTGGTTGGCCTTGGTTGAGCATGCTTGATCATTCTAATAATTATAGCGATGTTGATATTAGTTGACCTTGGTTGACCATTCTAACCATGTTGTTCTTGGATGATCTTGATTAGCCATCGTTGATCATGGTTGGCCATGATTGACCATGGTTGGCCATGGTTGGCCATGATTGATCATGTTTGACCATAAAGACCTTAATTGACCATTATGGTTGACTTTTTTTACCAATGGTTTACTTTATTTAACTATGTTTGTCTATATTTGAGTAATGTGGTTGACTATGTAATATTAATAATATTAAAAGGTGATTATGTTTGACTAAAGTTGAAGAGTGTTGATTGTCAAACATAGTCAACAACGTTAGTAAACGTGGTTGACTAGTTTTGTAATGTTACATTTGGATGTTGGATAAATTGCAATGCAATGTAGCATTGAAAAAACGTTTGTCACATGGCGACATGTTTGTCACATTGTGACGCTGATATATTTTTGTATCATTTCGACATCACGACATGTTTGATTATTTATATTAGTCGATAATATTAATATGCAATTATGTTTGACTGAATTTGAAGAGTGTTGACATTCAAACATAGATAAACATAGTCGATCATAGTCAACCATATTATTAAATGTGGTTGAGTAATTTTGTAGTGTCACATTATGACATTAGATGAATTGCAATGTAATGTAATATTGGGACAATAGTTGTCATATTGTGACATTGGTTAGATTTTTGTATCATTTCGGCGTCACATACCATGGTCAACCATGATCAACCACAATTAACTATAGTGTCCAATCAAGATCTCCATGGTTAGAAAGATTGAACATGATCTACCATGGTCAACCATGATATAAACATATTAATATTTCATTTATAAATTGTTATTATTATTTTTATTTTTATAGTAAAAATATATGTTTTATATTATTATCTTATAAAAAAATCAAAAGTGTTATTATGAACTTTCTATTCAAGGATAAATTCAAATTTACTTCTAATGCCAAATATTTTTCTTATAGTCAAATAGCATACGAAATATTTTCTATATTTAATGTAAATATCGTATTTTTATATTTTACATAAATGTTATACTAATAATATTAACTTAATAACTATAATATATACTATTAATATCACTTTATATTAATAATAATAATTTTTTTTCAACATTATTTAATTTTATTAATGATTCAATTACTAATAAAATATTGTATAATTCATTTGTTTTGGTTACATAGAGTTATTATATATAGTATTAGAAATATTTTAATATTTAAATATTATTAATAATCTATATTAGTATTATTGATTATTATTTTAATACAAACATTAAAATTATTGGGAGATGGCTCACGAGGGTTACGGTTAGGGTTTCTAGTCAGGCTTCAGCAGTTAACCATGGAAGGCCACTGTAAACCCGATTGACGTCTTTACTACCATGAATTTGTTCACCTCCATCCCTCTGCTGCATTTTTCACTTACCTAGGGTTTTGACCTACCGGGCCTTCAGGGGTTATTGCTGATCTGTTAACTGATTGTCTCTATCTACAATCCGCTCCTGTATCTTGGCGGTCCAGTCGGGGTCTTGGCATTTCTCCGTTTTTTCCAGCAGTTTCGAGGTGTCCTCCGTTCCAAGAAGCAGCTATCGACATGGACGACATTGATGTCGTGGACTATTCTGAAGACCCACTGGAGGGGGTATCCATCTGGCACTCCTCATTTCCCGCGTCAGTTGGCTTGTATAGCTCTGGTTACTCTTTGGTGGAATAGTCACAGTCGCATCCTGTGGTCCTGTCGGATGACCCTCCTACCTGGCCAGCGTTGTCTACCCCCCGGCTTCCCTGGCCTCCCTGGGTTTTGTCTCCGACTGCCTAAACCCTAACCCTAGGTTAGCCCCCCTAGTATCAGGAGCTCAAACCCGACAGATTACTCCTCCACCGGTTACTGCAGGTATTGCCGGTATAAACTCTCAGGTCTCTTTTGCTCCTTTTTCTGGCTATTTTCCCGTTGTCCCGCCTCTTGTCAGTACTTTACCTACCTCTTTTGGCAGTCTCTCCCCCTCCTCAACAAACCTAACCCTCCCCCTGTTCATTCGGACCCTCTTCCGGATCAGGCACAGCATTCGCCTCCTCTTCAAGGGGCTAAGAAGAAGTACAAGTGCTTCAAACTAAAGGCGGATGATATCTTCCTGAGATTAGAAGAGGACATTCTGTGGGGAGAGACTATGGATTTCACTGACAGGGTCTTGGTCGATCGCATCAGGGGCCGGAACTACACGGCCACCCGTTTGAAGACCTGGGTAGTGGAGGTATGGGGTCATCATCTGGTGGATATCCCCTTCGTGCAGACTTTTGTGAGGGGATGGTTCGTATTGAGATTCACTCGTGCTGATCACACAAATTGCGTCTTATCCTCCTACTGGCATTTCGAACATGCCCCAGTACTTTTGAAGCGATGGACGCCTCTATTTGATCCAGAGACTGAGCAAATTGGCATAGGACCAGTGTGGATTCAGCTCTCGGGTCTTCCATTACAATACTGGTCTGAAGACATCTTCAGGAGGATTGGCAATGCTATCGACACCTACATGGAATACGATAAGTCCTATCTGTACACAAGTATGATGGCATATGCTCATATACTAATAAACCTTGATACTCGAGGAGGCTTACAGGAGTACATCACTATACAATGGAGGGAAACTTCCCACAAGCAGATCATTGACTACGAAGGCATCCCATATCGTTGTCGTAGATGCCACAAAGTAGGGCACTTGTACAAGGATTGCCCTCTCTTGCATAAGAACAAGGGTACTGATCAAAGATTGGAGACAGAGCAGCCCGGTGGAAACTCTACTCAGCGGGTTGTAGACACTGAACCAGATATCATTGATAAAGATACAGGGGACCCCCGGGGAACATCTGATAAAGAGGCATCTGACAATCGTCCTGCTGTCACTCCTCGCCTCCTCCTCCAGCTTGCTCCGGTCCAACGAAGGAGATCATCTCATCATCGGGTATGTTATTTACATCTTCCCCCCACACTTCTCCTGTATCTGGCTTTTCGAATGATAATGCAGCTCATTCATGTATGGGTACTTCCCCCCCTATTACTTCATCCTCGATCTCTTTGTCTATCTTGAGATCCCAGGGATTTAGCCCCCCTCCTCCCTCAATTTCTCCCTCCCACTTCCCCCTCCTATTACTGCCCCCAACGTCCCATCTTTGAGTTCATCCTCCCTTCCATCTCTCCCCTCTTCCTCCCCCCTGTATCCCCCCGGTACCCTCTCCACTCCAAATCGAAGGATATGGGTTATGATGCGATTGGTCTAGACCCTGTGATTCCCCCTTCCTCCTTTAAATCGTCCAAGGGTCGCCCATCACAGCTCACTAAACCCAAACACACTACGAGTGAAGAAGTTTCCCTCGGCTGACAGCAAACCATTGTCAGGGCCCTTAGAGCTAGGAATGGCCCTCAGCCTCACCCTCCATGAAGTTCTTATCCTTTAACTGTAGAGGGTTTGCTAGCCCGCCCAAAAAGCTAGCTCTCAGGAGACTGCTCACATCATCCCAGTTGGACATTATATTCTTAAAAGAAATCATATGCTCGATTATTACTCTTATTTCTACTCTTAATACTTGGCTGCCGAACTGGACCTTCCATGCCTTGGATGTGTCCGGGAGATTTGGAGGTATTGCTATAGGTTTCTGCAATAAGTCTATGGAACTTAGGAACTTATGGGGAGGCAGAGGTTTCATAGGCATGGACATTTTTGCCCACTCACTTGAATCTGAGATCCGTATTATGAATGTATATGGTCCATGCATGGACAGGGCGACATTTTGGAGGTCCCTCCTCAACTCTGATCTCTTGCAGGCTGACAATATCATACTGGGAGGGCATTTGAATTTTTCGTTAGGATTCAGTGAATCCTGGGGTCACTTGGCTCAAGTTGATCGCCTCACTGACACTATCTCTACCTTACTCGAGGAGCATCAGTGGGCAGACATTCCATTTGCTAGGATACAATATACTTGGTCTAACAACCGCAGTGGTGACCACAGCCTTGCAACGAGACTAGACAGGTTTCTCATCAAAGAAGCTTTCTTAAATTCTCATCCTCGTACTAGTTAGTCGGTTGGTACCGGAGGTATCTCTGATCATCGGCCAATATTTTTGGAGTTGGCGGATAAAAACTAGAGGATTAAAAGCCCCTTCAAGTTTAATGCCTCTTGGCTCAAGGATCCCTCTTATATACAACCGGTTTCCAATTTTTGGCAATCCAACCCTATTATGGATCGCGAGGATCGTACTGTTGGCTTCATCAAAAAATTAACAGAACTTAAGAGGATTTCTAGAATCTGGGCACATCAGAAACAGAAAAATGATGATAATTTTTTGAGGGAGGCAGAACGGGCCATTGCCTCATTTGAGGACACATCTAATGGCACCTTCCTAACACAGGAAAACAAATACCTTTATACCTCCCTTGTCTCGAAGCGTTCCCAAATCCTGAAAGAAAGGGATGAGAGCTGGAGACTCAGAAGCAGGGCAATCTAGCTTACTGAAGGAGATAACAATACTAAGTTCTTCCAAAAATTTGCCAATGGAAGAAAAGCTATAAATAGTATATGGGAACTTCACAATGAACAGGGACAATTGGTAACTACACAACAAGATTTGGCTAAATTAGCCAATGAGCACTTCAGAAACATCTACAAGGTGCCTAGAGATGTGAATATATTGGAAATCATGCGGGTTGTAGAACCTTTTCCCAGGTTTGTACAGCAGGAAGACTCTGAGAATCTGATGATGGAAGCGACGAAGGAAGAACTTGAAGCAACTATAAAATGGTTCAAGAAAGATAAGAGCCCTGGACCTGACGGATGGACCATCGAATTCTATAGTGCTTTCTTTGATATCCTAGGGGATGATCTACTCAAGATTGTGGAGGACTGTAGAAGAAGTGGCAAACTATCCTTGGCAATCAAATCCACCTTCATTGCCCTTATCCCGAAATCTGATTTCCCTTCCTCTTTCAATGACTTTCGTCCCATCTCTCTTTGCAACTGCCTGTATAAGATTATTGCAAAGATCATCACAAATCTTCTGAAGCCAATCCTGTCTAGACATATATCCTCAGAGCAGTTTGTTTTTCTTCAACATAGATAGATACATGAGTCGGTTGCTACTGCTCAAGAACTCCTACACACTATGCAGATGAAGAAGCAGAAAGGTATGATATTGATGGTGGACCTCTCGAAGGCCTTCGATAGAGCAAATTGGCTCTACATTAGATTAATATTGACCCACTTGGGCTTTCCTTATGTATATATCAAGTGGATCATGCGCTGCATTAAGGATGTATCTTACAACGTTTTATTAAATGGGGAAGCCACATCTTTCTTCATATCGAAGAGAGGACTCAGGCAGGGATGTCCTCTCTCCCCCCTCCTATTTTTACTTATCATGGAAGGATTAAGTAGATTAATCATCGTTGCCCGCAATAGAAATCAATTGGTTGGCACAAAGATCTCAGAGAATTTTTACCTGACCCATCTATTGTTTGTTGATGATGTTCTCATTTTCTTAAATGGCAACATTGGAAACACCACGGTCCTCCAGAATATTTTCAAACTTTTTCAATAGGCAACTGGGATGATAGTGAATGACAGGAAATCCACGATTACTACTTTCGGATGCTCTCAGCATGAGATCATTTTCACCTCACAACACTTCCCCTTCACCCTTTTGAATCTGGAAGATGGTCTAAAATACCTGGGCTTCAGGCTCAACCCCCTAGGATACAGGATAGCAGATTGCACGTGGCTCATTGCTAAAGTGGAAAAGCGCCTACAGATTTGGTACCATAAATACCTATCCCGAGCTGGTAGACTAGTCCTTATTAAAGCTGTGATCGAAGCCACTCTTGTTTTCTGGATGACCCTAGCATGGATACAGAAAGGTATTCTGAACAAGCTCCAAAGTATATGCTGCAGATTCTTATGGAAGGGCAACCAACTGGGTAGAATCTTCGCTTGGGTCAAATGGGACAGAATTGCAATACCAAAGAGATGGGGAGGATGGGGCATTAAAAGACTTGATCTATTTTCAAAAGCCCTGGTAGCAAAGCTTGGTTGGCACCTTATCACTTCCAATAGTGTCTGGTCTCGGGTTGCACAAGTGAAATACATCTGGCCCATGAATTTGATGGATTGGTTCAGACAGCTACATGGAACCAGCAATAACGTCTCTAATATTTGGAAGGCGGTTACAAATGAATTACCACTTCTTCGAGAAGGTATCACATGGAGAATAAACGAAGGAAATGTTGTATGTATTGGCACAGATCCATGGGTTGGCTATGGCAATGCACACAAACTGCCAGCAAACTTGATTAGGTACCTTAACAGTTGGGGCATCACCCACATTAAACACATTGGTGATAGGAATAATTCCAGCTTTCTTCGGTAGGCTTGGAAATCAGCACACGACTTGGACATCCCCGAATATTGGCCACTGGATTGGCTGGAATATACCAAAGCGCTTACACAGGCACATATCTGTTTGACTGATGAACCGGATGAGCTTATTTGGGCTTTCGCTAAACACGGTACATACTTTCCAAAAGAGGGCTACATCAGACTTATGGAACATTACAAGCCTCAGAACATCAACCTGGCTTGGAGATTACTCTGGAAGCTTAAGGCAACCCCCCATACCCATCTATTGTTGTGGAACATATTGTTTGACAAGATCCCTATAGGGTCTAATCTGATGAAAAGGTCCTTTCATGGCCCTTTCTGGTGTCATTTGTGTCGCAATGATGAAGAGAGTACTGATCACCTCTTCCTAAATTGCCCATCCTCAAAAGATTATTGGAATTGCATCTGTGCACATTGTCCCTCCCTAAAAGCCTAGCAAGGGCACAACATTTTGAATGCCTAGAGTTCTTGGTGTCAAAATCATTTTGGAAAAGCCAGGAACATGCCCCTTCTAGCCTGTTGGTCTATTTGGATTGCTAAAAACCTTTCTATTTTCAACCTCAAAGCCCCTCATTGGCCAACTATTTTGCTCCATACTATCACTGATTTTGATCTTCTTCCTGAGGAGGACACCAACTCCCCTCCCTGCACCATCATTCCTGAAACCATAGAAAAATCAAAACCGTGGGTATATTTTGATGGATGCGCACAGGAGACAGGATGTGGTGGAGGAGCCATCCTTTACCTAAATGAATCTCACTGCTATAAGATTCAAATCAATCTCGGCGGGGGCACTAATAATTATGTTGAACTTTGTACTGCTAAACATCTCATTCATTTTGCTTTGGAACAGCACTGCAGTCATTTATAGTTATTTGGTGACTCCAAAATCATTTGTAATTGGCTTAATAATGCATCCCATTGCAATGCATTTTCTTTGAGGCATATACTAGAAGAAGCTCAAAGATTGATATCCTCTTTTGATTCCTTTGTCTGTCGCCACATTTACAGGGAGCAAAACATGAGGGCAGATCAACTTTCAAAAGAGGTAGTGCATAGACAGGGCAATGACTGGTTGATTCAAGAGGAAATTGATGGGTCCTTCCATCAATACTATCACATACCCTTTGTGGAACTTGGTCAAATTGCGCTATAAGCCCAAATACTTTTTTGTTCATCTTGTATAAATTATGGTTTCTAGTAACCACTTTAGTGGTTCATATATATGACTTGGGACATACTGTTTTGGTATCCGGTATATAGTTTTTCTCTCTCTGCGCAGAGACAACACAATTTTGGAGACACAATATAGCTGATAACAGACTCCCTGCGTGGAGATACAATTGTTATGATTTTATATCTTTTTCTAAGACAGTCTTATGTGTCTTGATAGGCAATCTTGCCTCCACATGCATATGCCTTGGCATCTACAAAATGTAATTTCTTATATATCAATAAAAATTACGACTTTTTCC
>APFE030974653.1:66798-135125 GCA_000404065.3 Pinus taeda | reverse complement strand
TAGCATTTCTTCCTCTTCTTCATGAGTCATGCTAGAGCTTTCAGGTTCCTTACTAGGTGTTTGCATTTTCTTTCCTTGGGGAATCAATTACCGATAATAATGCTCTACTATGCCCTTTTAATTCCTTCAAAATAATTTTTCAAACCAAGCTTAAGCAAGAATTTAAGAGAATCTACACACCTTTTTTCACTTTGTAGGAGCTCGATATTGCCTCTAATGTATCTCTGTACATTCAAATCATCCAGTTCTAAAATTGTGACCGGCAGTAGCCCTCTGTGTTCTCTTTCCAATTCCACTAGTTTCATCCAAATTGGATTCTCCAAGGAAGAGTTATGTGAAATCTCCCATAGTTACCTGAGTATAGACTAGTTTAGTAGAGCGAACTTGTACGACGTGCCACGAGTCATGGCTTCGACCTTTGGCTCTAAACAATACATACAAGCAACTATAGTCCATCCTCATTCTATACCTACTTATGAAATTTCAATCCGATGCTCAGATAGAAATTTATGATGATTTTTCCCAGGTCACCTATTTGGAATGTAATTCAGGAGTCTGCAAAAAGACCAACTTCTTCAGATCACATCTCTGCCAATATAGTGTGAAAAGCTCTGAAATATAGAATCAAGCTTCAACGAGATGTATTCTCAAATGGGTTTTTTTTTTAGCTTCTGAAATGTCACAGAAAAAAATTTATAGCGAAAATTCCACGATGACCTATTTCGAGTAGCGAAACCCTAGAATCCAAAGCTCTGATACCAAATGTTATGAAACCAGCTTCAAGAAAGATAGAAAAGATAAATCAACGCCTTAGAATTCAGCCTCTTCGAGGGGGAAACCTCCTTTACATTACATAAATGAACAATTCTTGGATGATACAAATGACAAAACCTCCTTTTTATACAGGAGTCTAAGGAGTCACAATATAACTCAGCTGACCTAACAATAATAATATAAAGCCTCAAAAATAACAATAGAGGGATTATATGGGGCACAGTAATAACAATATGGGGACAATAGGGGCACAACAATATTAATAAGGGATGCAACTACAATAGTAATGGGGTAATCACTAGTATTATAGGGACCCAACAGATTACAGAAGGGAGGATGAGAATTTTATATAGAAGCATCCAAAACTACTCAAGCATTGAGGACAACAATTGTTTGAAGGGAAGGGTTATGTTAGGTCCTTATAATACTAGTGCATTCTCTTATTTTTATTTTCATTGTAGATGCATATTATTGTTGTTTTGCCTATGTTGTTCCCATATTGTTATTATGGTGTCCCATAGAATCCCACTATTGTTATTGTTGTTCCCTTACATTATTATTGTTATGTTGGCTCTTATTATATTGTGACCCCTTAGAATCCTACATATAGGAAGGAGGTTTTGGTCATTTGAATGATCCAAGAATTATTCATTTGTGTAATTTAAAGGAGGTTTCCCCCTCGAAGAGGTTGATTCTCAAGTCATTGATCTATCTTTTTATTTTATTTTGTGAGCTAGTTTCATAACACATCCTTGCCCCTAAGACATAATTCTCATGGAAATTTAATCCTTTTAATGAAAAATGTGAATTATGTTTCTCTAATTATATATAATTAACTCAATTTATTTTGAAATTTGACATATGCGCTATATTAGAGTGATTTATGTTTTTTTTTGCATCTATTATATATATGAAGGATAATATGATCTGCAAGCTTTAAGCATAGGAACTCAATAAAGGAATAAGACTAATCTCTCCCATTCATTCATCCATAAAAACTTGAATATTGTTGAGGTTTTTAAGGGATTCTTCCCTTCACCTTTTCTAGAAGACAGAAGTAATCCCATAAAATATGCTTAATGATATTAGGAGACATTGGAACAAATTTCATCAATAAACAGATTAATTAAACATAGATTTGATTCCTTTTCAAGTATAATATGAAGTCTCCTACAAAGGATTGAATCTTCATCACTTATCGTAAATTCAAATTTGGAGGTAATACAAGATTTTGGTTGAAGTTTCTTGGTCAAAATAGTGTTTTTATCTCGAAGGGTTCACCCCATTGCCTGATCCAGGGCTTGCACCTAATTTGGAGCCCCAATGATGATTGAATACCCTCTACCTATTGATTTAATAACTTGTAACTTAATTTTGTCCAATAGTTGTGTTTTTAGTTATGGAATTCTTGTACTTTCATTACCAACATGCATTTACTTTCTTATAGTTCCTTTACTGATTTTTCTTTACGATTTGTCATTAGAATAATTTAATTTATAAAAATTTACTTCTTATTCACATTTCCCTTATTACAACTTCCATTTCTTGTTATTAGAGTATTTTTATTTCAAGTTATAAGTTTCCTTGCAATAGAATTAGCATTTGGTTTATGCTCATTTCCTTCATTCTTACATTCCTATAATTGTATAATTGCTTATTGGCATGCTTCATTTTTGAAATATAATTGTATCAATGTATTTTTCACATACAGTGCATGATACATCACAAGTTTGTACAAAGCCCATGTTGATATTTAAAGTGTGAAACTCAACATTATTGTTCCAATTATTTGGCCCATAAGTATGGTTATCCCTTAATTCAAAATAGATTATTACGAGAAATGATTGGCTTACTACTTTCTCTAACACACCTAAATGTATTCATGATCCCAATGAGCATGTGATATAATTTATTTCATAATAACTCATTCAAGTATCCTCTTTCTTATATTGACTCACCCTTATAGGCTCAATTAATCCCCTTATCTACAATATAGTCCCTTTAGTGGCTTAGCCTGCTAAGACTTCTCTAAATGATAAGTGACATGTATCAAATCAATTAAACTAATAAAATAATCAAGGAAAGAAAAACAAAAGATGGGAAAAGGAAAATTAAGATAAGGATAATTTTGACAAGTAGAGTCTTGGGATTTGAGACCTTTATGTTGTAAACATTATATATAAGAAATTGGGAAATAATAAGAGATGTGTCTTCAAGGTAAGGGGAAATACTAGTCACAATATGGCAATAATAGATTGAGACTCAAGGGTGGATGGTGATTGAGTTGAACTAATAGTTAGGAGGAGAGTTGTTCCCATGCCATATTTTTGGAGTTGTTGAAGCAACTTGAAGTATCTGCATTCAAAGTCTTTGGATACCAAGTACGTATCTTAGTATTTATTTTTTCTGGGTGTTACATGTGGTATCAAAACTAGGTTTTGATCCTGCGACCTGTGGGATAATACCTAAAAGAAATATCCTCATGGAAGAGGAATAAGAATACTCCAGCTCTAGGGATGGATAAAGAACACCTATTGAATTTATTTGGAATGGACAATATAACATCTAATGGAAATGAAAATGGTGTTAAGAAACAATATTAATTTTTCTTTCCTATTCATCTAAACTCTTTCATTATACGATTCATAACAATACCCAAGTTTCTTATTCCATTGTGTTATGAAATTCTAGGCATGGATCTCATGAGTACTAACTCTTCCTTATAAATTGTTATCATTAGTTGTAGTCCTATAGTACTTTGATTCCATACTCATTCCTCATGTATTTAGAATTACCCAATAAAGTAATGAAAATGATCTCATACTAAAATAAGCTTCCATACCCTCTTCTTGTGTAGGGCATTTCTCATTTTTTACTTATAACTTCTTTGAATAGTAAGAATGTGAGAGTGGAGAATACTAAAGTTAAGAGGAAATTTTGAAATCCTTTTGAGCTGCCAAACTGTTAGCAATTTCTATACTCATACTCAACAAAACATTCATATAAAATGAAATCCATCAAGTCAACAAACCTTAGTAATTTGGGTAGGAAGAGGGGGAAAGTTTCATATTGGATTGGATTGGATTTTCATGGCATGGTAAAACATAAATATTAAAGGGCTTGTAGAAGAAAATACCACCATGAAAATCCATCTAAGGCTCCGTGAAAGATTTTTTTCACTTATATTCCATTCCACATGTTGGTAGTCAACCCACCTTCCTACTTTGACTTTTATAATATGTGATCATAAATAATTTTTACTATAATTTATGCTTCAATTATCGCACTTGTGTTATATTTGAGATTCCTTCTACATTTTACTATTGGCCACTCTTTTTCCTTGGTTGCACAAATCCCATATGTTATATTCTAGCGAGTCAACACTAATTTCGAAAATCCTTTAATTCTGGTAATTGTTTGAAAAATTGAATTGATTTTGAAAAGTAATACATATCATTATGGTGTCTTCACTCTAGGATGGAATAGATGGAATTTAGAAACATCATTGAGTGAAACCCTAGATTAACCAAGTTTGTAATTATTACTTTACCTTATTAGGTTAAGGTGGTGTTAAATTGTGCTTGAAATGACATTTGAAGTGTTAATTTGTGAAGATGGAGCATATGTTTTCCCTTGTAATTTGATAAGTTGAAAGTCATGATTATATAATAAATTTTAAAGTTTGATTCTAATGAAGAATTATTTTTTATATGTCATGGATGAATACCTTATCTCTCCATGGATTCAACAAACATCAAAGTTGTTGGTCATGTTTGGTATTGTTTTCCTACAAGACGTTTGACGTTTCATGTCAAATCCTGAGAGATAAAGATGAAAATACTTATAAATATGGATAATATTTTGGACAAATCTATAATCTCCTTAACTATAAAAAGACCTATTTTTATGCACCATTACATAAAATGATAGACGTATCTTAACTTCAACTTTATCTAGTGTTGTGAGGTATAAAACGTTTCGAGATGTAATCTTTCATAAAAAAAATCCATTCAAGGGTTTTTGCATCAATGACACATTGATATTGCAAGTAGATCCCACAAACAATCTATGTTTAATAGATCTCTATAAATTGGATATATGATATGCGAATACTTTGTTATTTGAAATAAATGGAAGGACCAAATATATGCTATAGGGAATATTGTTGGTGCACATTTTCTATTTTATAATTTCTTTCACAATACTAAATATGAGCTATATTAATGGAAATGATTATATGAGTTATTTTAACAACAAAAATTTTATGATGTTACAACACCAGATTATTCTTAGAGATAACAATCCCCATTGCAAAGTTCTGTAGGCTAGAAGGAGAGGTTTATATTTCTCGTGAAATCCATTATTTTATCATTCATATTGTTCACAAATGCTTCCAAATGATGTTATTTTCCTAGCAAAAGATCCCTGTTATGGCGGAAAATGATATTATGGAATAATTAATTGCATGATCAAGTTAACTTGGGGACAAAATTCATTAAATTGGGGAGTATTTCATGCTCCAAATCAATTAAATTAATAAAAGAAATAGATATATAGGGAAAGACAAAGAAGACATAGAAAAATAAAAATTAAGATAAGGATAATTATGACAAGTAGAGTCTTGCGAATTAAGTCCTTTATGATGGAAATACTTTGTTTAAGAAAGGGGAAATAATAATAAAAACATATTTAAGTTACTGGGGAAATATATGTAAATTTGGAAATAATAGATTGAGGATCGAGGGTGGGTGGAAGTTGAGCTGAGTCTGGGACGAGAGTTGTTCCCATACCATCATTACATAATTGTTGAAGGACTATGAATGAGAAAAATTCCAAGTATTTGGATAAAAGATATGCATCTTAGTATTCATTTTTTTCTCCATGTTACAAGAAGTCCAAAAGACTCATAGATTCTTACAACTAATTCATCATGGCACAACACATTTCACATTTCATGTTCATGGTGATCATGAGATACCATAGGGTCTAATGTAACCATAATGGTCTTATTTCTAGTTTTCTTTCTTTATAACTATAATATATCCTCCCAAGATATATATCTTATCTCACCTATTTCAAATGCATATATCTCTTATGATATGTATCATAAGGTTTTCGATCAAAAAAATAATCTTTAAACTTGTTTCATATGCCAGTGAAATATCTCATGTATGAGACCCTTTTCATAATGATTGGCTCGTTGTAGATTATAATATCCAAATATCATTATGGAATCACATTTTGTGCCATTCTCAAGGGAATTATAACTATGATTTTCACTTCCGCTTGACCAAATAATATTAATTTCTCATGCATAAAATCCTTTCAATGCACCATTTACAACATATAATAAATTGGTTCCAAAATCATCACATAGTCAATCATTCAATCATTTCAGCTACATAACACAATTTGAAAATAATCAATTTTACATTATGCATACACATACATTGTCATCATTCTTGGCAATCAATCATGCATTTAATATTTTATTTTAGTAATCTAAGGTTATCTCAATGTTGATATCTATACATTTAGTCTCTCCACTAAGATACCTATCTCAAAATTTATTAGAAATTCACTTTTCCACTTTAATTTCTCTAAGGCAAAGAATTCACACCCTTGACTTCAGTGATCATTAATTCTTATAACATTAATAACAATTTATTTTCATGTCATTCAATCATACTTGTACTCATTCCATAGAAGAATGTATTATTTCAATGCATCAAGAATATGCCTTGCCAAAACCATTTTCATATGAATAGGCTCTTTCATTTTTGACATCCAAAGAGTATTTAGTGACAAGCATGTATTCATATGAGTAGTTCTCTAGTAATTTATATCAACTAGAGAAAATCAAAATTCATGCTAATGATATCATTTTATAATAACTCATTACTAAGTGATGAAATCATTTTCTTCAAATATATAATATCTCAACAAAAGTCCTATGTGCTCAATCATATAATGAAATATTGTATTTACTTCATGCATCACACAAACCCATAAATTCCCTCAATGTGTTATTATACTTAGTTTTTTTTACTTGTTAATCTATGACTCACTTAACTCTACCTATTGTCCATCATAGCAGTTTAAAATATGCATATATTACTAACATCTTTATTAAATATTTTATGATATTTTCTTCCTTCTTTGATCATCCCTTAAGAAGGGTATCCATTCAATTCGAGGATTCAAGGGAAAAATTATTAGAAAGATAAGATCATTTCATAAAGCAATTTTTACTCAATTCCATTACCTCTCTTATTTATCTCAATTGTTTTCCATACTTAAATATCTACCACCATTATGGAAACTTAGCTAATGATTTTTCAAGGCATCCACTTGGCTTGTTCATTAGCTTCTTCATAAGCTTCATCTTGTCATTGTCCTCAGGACTAATTTCAATGGTTGAAGGCACTTATACTACCACAAATACGATTTCCAAAAAGGGAGATGTTAACATCAAATTCCTAAGAATGCTTTACATATTTTCTTAATGTGAAAATTCATTCACATCAATTGGTTATATCTCTGAACCCGTCATAGGTTTGGGTTTACGTTGACATCTATAAATGAAGCATCGATCATGATAAGCATTAGACCAAATAAATTCACATGCAAGAGAAAAGAAATATCTCACACCAGATCACTCACCACTCACTATGAATATATAGTATACAAATAACTATAAAACCTTGTATCTTATGCATAATAGTTATTGAGGTAATCCCATTACATGGTTATGGAAAATAATTTCCTTTATAATGAACTAACTTTTCCCCCCCTTTTGCAATACATGGATAACAATTTAAGGAACATGTCATAGTGATTCTAATTTGCTAAGCCCTAATTTGATATGGTTTTGATCATATATCAAAACCAAGTCTCACCATAAATATTCAAGTTCAAAGCTTTTTATCATATTTATTTTTGATGCACTATTTACCATTTTTTTGCTGTTATTGCTTCATGATGGTGTTCATATAGATGATGAAAATATAAGATATTTTTAATTGTACAACTAATGTCAATGAAGGGATTCTCCACTCAATGAATAATGCTACATCCACTTCATAGACATGTTGAAATGGTGTAGACTTACTCGAAGTTTTCACTAAAATTTGATATTACCATAACTCTAAGAAAACATAAGGTTCTAGCCTTATTTGTGTTTCCCTATCATTTATTGGATCATTACATTCGAAACCTTATTGATTGCTTTTCCTCGAGCATTAGCCTAATGATGGTAAAGTTTTGAGCTCTCGTGATGATAACCCATTGTACAAGTAATTTTGTCATCACTTTCTTTCAATAGTTTCTCTAGTGATCCATAACCATGGATTTAGCCACCCTAAACATATAAATATTATGATGATTGAATATGAATAACATCATTGTGGTGTTGTCGTTGGAATATGCAGACATAGCTTCAAACGATTTAGTAGATTAGTCAATAAATAAAATGATGTAACCATGGTCATTTTTGAAGGAATCATTATAAGTGATAAAATAAATTCCCATGTTGTTAGGAGACAACATCAATAGTGGAATGAAGTGGAGAAATGTTTGCATGCATTTTTCAAGTGACAACTTGAAAAGGGTGATACTTCTAATCCAATGTCATACAATACTTTAAGATTGTGGGCCAAAAGTATCCAATCTGTAAAATATATGTGGCAATACTATAAATCTGACCAGAAAATGCTCTAACACAGTAATCACTCAGTACATGTTAAACTTTTTCACTGAAAACACATCAACATAATACACTATATACTCAACATTGATATAACATGTCTCCAATGATTATGTAGTTCATGTTTTCATGACATATTCACTCATACTTATCTCAATATAGACAAGTTGTTAACCATTGGCTTTAGAGGTGGATTGAGACATCCCCGTACCAAACATTAGAAGAATTAATGAGAAATTTGAAATATGAAAATGCACAAGATGTAATTTTTTTCTTATGTGGAAACTATCTAAAGAAGATAAGGGAAGTTTTCCTTTTCCACAATTTAAAAAAATGAATAGCAACCTAACTCTCTAAATATATCTACCAACTATATCGAGAACAATTTTAGATCCTCAAGGTTTCAATCTCCAAACCAATTCAATGTATAAAACAACACCCAAAAATTATTTACCCTAAGTGATTACGGGATGGAATTTTTCCATTTTCACTAATTATGATTATGAAAATGGAAAAGAAAAACAAATTCATAGAAAGAAAACAAATGGCTATATTGTACTCGTAAGGTCACTATTTGCAATTCAATGTTGATATGTGAAGATATACCAAAGTTTTGTAAGAAATATGTATGCAATGTGAATTTCTTTTGGATGTAAAGAAGAAACACAAATGAAACAACAAATATTCTACAAAAACAACCTACAAATACAATGCACAATGATTCTAGGTGAATCATTTCTCAATAGGCTAAGCTCATCAACATCATAAAACAAAAGCTAAACATTATCTGATGTTCTTTATTACCAACTAATGGTAAAATGGAAGAAATAAAAATTACACAAGGACCTACAAGTCAATTATAGAACTCGTGTAACCGACCTAGGTCAATACTCTACTAGATCTGAGAGTAAACGAAGCACAAAAATCAAATAACTCCCTTATAATATGAATTTCCATATTGTCTTTCAGTAGCAACTGACCGGAGGGAAACAATCACTTCTTGCAAGCATGGAAAAGAGTGATTGGCCACTTTTGTTAAATAAATAGAACTAAATTGGGAAGATAAATGAGAAACTTTGTAGATTTATTGAAGATCTAAGATAATTTGAGGATTTAAACATCTAATACAATATAGGAAATAGCATTATGATACCAAAAAATTAAAAAAAAAAGAAAAAAGAAATAACCAATCAAGCCTTTCAAACTATGGAAGACAAACTAAGCTATTCTCAATGGATTTATCAATTATGCTGCGAGAGAAACTCCCATATGAGTAAGAATTCCCTCTCACCAATTTCATTGAGATCAAGATAGAGCATGAATAGATCTTTATGGCCTCTCACACTATATTTAAATTTAAATCGTTCATTAAATATACAATAATAAGGAAATGAGGTAGGCCCTTACATTGGCTTTTCATTTTTCCTCTCATGATCTCACTTGATGTAACTTCAAGACTCCACTTCTAGCACTTATAATTATCTATATACATACAAATGACATAAACTAACTCCCTCAAGCTCATTTAGTATAAAAAAATATAAATAACAACCTGATATACTTCATTTTTTTCAAGAAAAAACTCACAGGCCAATGTATAATATAAGTGACTAAGTACCATGCATACTAGACATGAAATGCCATGTATCTAATTTAATAATGAAATAAAAAAAATAATCTAATGTTAGATTGAGACTTTTGAAGTATGTTTTGGCTCTATGTTTGTATATACCTTCCTTTTCCCTACCCCAAATGTGGATGGATGTAGAAATACCTACCATATTACTAGTGTTTTAGTGGTTTATAGGAGGCGTTTCAAATGTTTTTAATTCCAATTCCCCAATGGTCATCAATTTATGGAAAATTTCAAATTTAAAATTTTTGCGAAATTAATTATTAATTTGTTTGTCAAGTCCTAACTCAGTAAGAACTCTTCTAGCTAAATAAACATTGTGTCGATTGAGATCCATTATCTATATACTATATAATATATATATAATTATATATATATATGATTAAAACCATGGCATTATGTATTCATCTGTAACAATAAGCCAATACATAACAATATATGAATGAGTGAAAATGTAATTAAAAACAATATGTGAAAATAATTGGGTATAAATATCAATATAATTAAATATATATATATATATATATATATATATAATATAATTATATAATATAATATATATATATATATAGATAGAATAGATAAACCACAATGCACATAGAATTGTTCATATATATAAACTAAAACAATTCAAAGTTAATATTTGTTGGAGTTAATGCTTACATCCTATATTTGAGATGTTGGTTTGAGATGGTTGAGAAATTCTCTCAACCTTTCCTTCTAAGTTAGGAATAAATTAGATCTGATAAACTCTATATATTAGAGTAATCTCTGAATGTAAAGTTTGTGTATGTTGAGCACATACACCTTTGTGTGAAATATATGAGTGCTTTCAACCATTCTTAACATGGTATCAGAGCTCAAGGTTGGAGTTGAGTTTCCTTGAAACCTGGCAGAGGTTTTTGAGTGAAATTGTCATTGAACATGTTGCAAGATTGGGATCTGATGAGAGCCATGGACATGAGAATACATTGTGCTAATGGAAAAGAAGGGCCCTTTTTGTAGCGTAGCTCAATCAATTATGAAGAATGTGGGTGAAGTGACAGAGCGAATGGATTTTCTGATTCAAACAACTACTACGTACGTGTGAAGTAGATTTTCCGATTCAAACAACCGGTCCCTCCATGAGAAGTAACGAAGGGCCACTATCTGCATGGAAGTCCATTCTCTATGCACTATCTTGTTGAAGGACTTGGAGATGTCGTCAGATTCAGATTCCCCTCTAGAAGCAACATAAATGATGGCTTCTACAATTTTAGTGAATCCAGTCAAATATTCTTCTTGACAATCGGGGACGCATTCCACCTAGAAGTGTAAATTGTCTTGGTGTATTATGGAGGCTATAGTGGAGCATCGTCATCGTCGTGAGTTTTGTCTAAGTCGTGGAGCACATAACAGTGACATGAGAGGAGAATGAGCCATAGAGAATAAGTCATGGAGCGTAGATGAGTTGACTGCACTGTTCGGAAATTATAAAATAAAAAATCTCTAGAAGTTGCACATTTCAGTGCATTATTATGTGAGATTGCCTAGTTTTGTTTTGTTCGAATTTTGAGGTCTATTTGAGGCATGGGATTTTCACAAATCAATTGAAGAATTTATTTTTTTAATTGCAGAAAGTACCTCAATGTTGAAGTTTAAACAATTATTTTTTAATAGTTTTCTTTGATCATGGAGTTTATGGTTTTAGAAAATTTTAGTGGTGCAAATTTCCCTTCATTGAAATTAAAAATTCAAATGCAATTACCATATAAAAATATGTGGGGCATAGTGAATGGTTTAGAAGTAGCACCTATAGATGTTAAACTATTAATTGAATGGAAAAGTAGAGATGATAAATCTAAGTCCATTATTGGACTTTCTCTTTCATATTTGCAATTACATCTTACAGATCTCACTAAACCATCTAAGGAAATATGGGAACATTTGACCCAACTATTTGGTGTAAAAACTACAAATGAAAATTTTTCCATAAAATTTTAATTGTTTAGGCTAAGAAGGAAAGAAGGGACATCTATGTCCAATCATGTAAACAATTTAATGTCTCTTATAAGACAATTAGCTGAAGTAGGTGATAAGGTAGAGGATGAAGATGCTAAAGCAATATGACTAGATAGTTTTCCTTCAAGTTATAGTAATGTTGTCTTCACTTTGAGTCAAATGTCTTCACAAAAATTGCATGAGACAATTGCAACACTTCTCACAGAAGAAAAGAGACTAAAACTAGAGGATACAAAAGAGAACTCTCCAATGTAAAATGCATTGTTTACAAAGACAAGGATGAAAAAGAAAAATGCAAACAAAAGTGAAATTGAATGCTACTATTGCAGGAAAATTGGGCATACAACGTGGAATTACAAAAATCATGCCAATGATCTGTTAGGGAAAGAATAAAAAAATATAGCCACATTTGAATATCCATTGAATTCTGATGACGAATTCGATGAAAAATTTGAACATCTTAAACCTTTTTAGAAAAACTCAATGAAAAGGCTCAACATAGATTGTTGTCTGATAGTACAGTAGTTGTGGATCTTGGGAAGAATCCCTCATTCATTGAACACATGACAGTGGCCTTCTAGTGAGTTTGTGCGACGACATGGGATGATATTTAGTAATTGACTTCGGGAGTTAAGAGTCGAACTCAGGAATCCAACTTGCCAACTACACCTTTACAAGGGTTATTAGGCAACTTGATGGACTCTATACTGATAAGTTGTAAACCAGTTAAAGAATGATTTTGTATTTTTTTGTTTTTGGACGCTTTAAATAAATTTATATAATGTAAGCATTGAGAGGGGATGTTTGAGTTAATGCTTACATACTATATTTGAGATGTTGGTTTGAGATGGTTGAGAAATTCTCCCAACCCCTCTTTCTAGGTGAGGAATAAATTAGACCTAGGAAACTCTATATATTAGACTAATCTCTGAATTTAAAGTGTGTGTGTTGAGCGCATACACCTTTGTGTAAAATATATGAGTGCTTTCAACCATCCTTAACAATTTATAATTCTTTATGCACATAGAACATTGGATATATGAACTCAAATCAATTTGTGAGTGGACAAGAGGTATTATGATTTTCAATGCACATGGGGTGTAAACATATCATCTACATTCCAAGTGAGTTGGTTGTGCATGCTGTGCACATGCCAAGGCATGCATGCATACAAACTTATGATGAGTGTAGTCATTATGCATATTACACATACAAAAATACTTTTCATTGTAGCCTTATTTGAGTTGATCAACCACATGTCCTTGTGGTTTTATTTGAGTTAAGAAGCCACACTGTCTATAGAACTTTCCAAAAGATTACAAAAACTTTCCTAACACCTCCATGGGAGTAAATAGCAATGCTAAGTGTCAGAACTCAACTTATTATGTAACAAACTTAGCTCCCCAAAAATTTGATGAGTAAATAGAAATGTAAAGTGCAAGAACTCATCTTATTATCTAATGAACTCAGCGCCCCAAAAATTTGAATTCATCGCTACTAATTAATGGTTTCCAACAAATCCAACATGACCATAAATTTCCTCCCACACAAAGCAACAAGCTAATACTTGCGAGAAATAGAAACCATATAGGCATTGAAACCCATGATATGTGTTAAATTAGTAGCACCCTTCTATATGAATTAAACTCATGATAGAATATAAATATTTTCCCTATAGTAAAAGTCAATCTAAAACCCAGGAGAACTTGTCCACATGTTAAGAATGCAAATAAATAGCACTGCATCGACTGACTCATGAGTATTGACTATTTGTTGGAAATTTCACATTTCCCTCCATTAACACTTTTATTAATTTACTATTTACAAGAACCTAATGCAGGAATCCAATCGCACACTGAACAAGGAAGCAACAAGGGCCTCATAATCACACCATTGAACAAGTATTACAAGGGAATGAGGTAAACTCAGTGCAATAGGCGACGTTTGTTACACGAGTTACCTCAGTACAATAGATGACATTGGTTACACGGGTTTCATGCTAGTGCACTTTGACATGCTAGATACTCTAGCCACAACTTGGTATCCATCCAAAAAAACATGAGGGAAATAACAACTCTTTTCTCCCGTGAATAAACACTCTTTATTAATTCCAAAAAAAATATATAACTGATAATGTATGGTCATTTATCGATTGTAATGGATGAGGGAATTAATCTCTGGTACCCATTCTGTCGTGGCAAGAGTTAACCAAAACCATGCAAGCCATGTAATATTTTATGTGCATCATTGACTCCATGCACATTATTGTATTGATGCATTTGTTGTCGTTGTCGTGAGGTTAGTTTTCACATGTTTGTAAAAAGTTACAGTGCCAACCAAGAAATGGCCTATTATAAATATATATTTAGGCATAGAGATCCCATTAATCACATATCTACAAGGAGTTGTTCCAATATCTTTGGCCTAGCTCCTTTCAAATGAAAGGAAGAAATGCAAATATATGAGAAGACCAATCATGTTGCCTCCTCCACACTTCTTTGGTTGGTGCAATAATACACCGACCCCGTGTTAGTTGTACTATTGCTTGATGTTTTATCTTACTGCTTTTACTGTAAATAAAATGTTCAAACATATTCTATCAAACAATAATCCTTTTCAAATATATTTGATCAAAAAATAAAAAGGATTGTGGTTATATAAGTTGATTATATATTTCCCTTGTTATGAACACAATCCTCAATTGAATTTGCTTCTTGTTGCTTGGGTGTTTACGTGACTTGCAGAGTGGACCTGGCATGTGCTATTAATCACTATGTTGTAATAGCCAATGAAAACAGTAATTATTAAATGATATCTGTACATATTCGTGAAAGTTTACAAAATAGCTACAACTCCTTAGTATACAAAAGAGACTCCTGTGGATATATGTTATACACATGCAGTTTGTTGGTGATTGGGTAAATACGGAGTCAAACACACAATCCACTTATAATTTCAATGCGGAATGAATAGTAGTGGCTGGTTATATTAGTGGATACAATTGTTAAACATGCAATTATTCCAGTTAATACGCAACTTTCATAGGTGCACCAAGTAATGAGTGGTCGTTGGAGATTATTGAACACATTTCACATCCCATCTCTCAAGATGTGTGGATCTAGAAGTCATTCAATATAATATAACAAAAACTCCTCTCTTAACAACACCATGCAATTCCAACAACATATAATATAATTTAGATGACTACATAACACATAATTCTAACCACGTTAATCTAATCTAAGAAGAAACATTCATGAACAAAGAGTATGATTGGTTGATAAGGCAATTGAAAGAGGTACTTCCACTCTTCTCCCAACCATAAATCAGTTGCACTAGGTAAATCTCTTACAATTGATCACCTCCAAGCTGGACTTACCATTTGAGATAGTTGTTAGTGACTGAAAAAGCACAGTGAGAGGGAAATGGTTCTGGAAAATTCTGAACTACGAAGAAAATGGGAAATGGTTCCTAAAAATTCTGAACTACGAAAAAAATTGTTCTCCATGTCCTGTTTTCTACTGTGAGGTGATTATTTATGTTCTTCTCTGTGCTCCCTCATTAGAGCTAAAGGTCACTTTCATGCCTTGTCAGATCACATAGAGAGATTCTACGGTGAGCACAAGTGGCCCCATCCCTTCACGGAGGGAGTCAGGGGCTATTGTGACAAATGATTGTTGTTCATCCAACCCAATGTAGTTTTCATTTTTGTATGTTTTCCCAAGAATCTACTATTCACATATTCCAGCAATGATGTAACAATACACCTATATGCATAATAACAACCAAAAACTAGATCAAGTGTGTATTTTAATGGAATACTTATAGTTTAGTATAAATTGCACAAAAAGTGGAAATTAGTATGGTTAGCCAAAGATAGTCGAAAACTACTGAAGATGTTGTTTATATTTAATCATGCAATGTTTGAAATCAAAACTATATCAAAGATCCATGAGTGATTGTTTGCTTTGTACCAAGTGGTAAGCTGGTGGTCAGAATAAGGAATGATTTTCCACTGTTGGAAAGGGGTTTAGTGTTTAGTTCAACAAGTAAGGGTGCACTTTTTTAGGGAAATAAGAATAGTTGGAAAATTTTCCCTCATACCAAGGATCGATAAGGGGGTTTAACTTTTAACTGCATCAATTAGTAAATTAATATTAATCATTAATTCACATTTATGTGGTCGTTGATGCTACTTTTAAAATAAAAGGCTAGATAGGGAAGTTACAATGAACCAGAAATAAATTCTAAATACTATTAAAAAAATATCTCTAATTATATTTTGGTAGCATAAGGCTATTAATTTCTAGTTCTATATGCGTAGTGTACCCCACGAAGCTTCCTTCTATACAATGATGGAAGATGTGAAGGTATAGGTTTAAGGCCTAGAATTTAACGAGAAATAAGGCATACACAAATTCAGAGACTAGTGATGGATCATGGGGAACACATTTTTCTATGATCTTATCAAAATTCATCACATCTAGAATATTTAGTGGCAATAATTTCATTCATTGAGGCAATACTTGACAAATTCTTCCTTACTGGAGGAAAAAACTGATCAACTACTCTTACAACTACGAAAAGAGAAACAATTCTAAAAACTATGGTTTTTTCTTACAAAAAAAGATAATTTAAAAAAAATGAAGATATTAGGTCCTTTATAAGGCCTATTGTAACAAATAGAGCTATTAAACTTATGGTTTAATAAAAGTAATAAATCTCAGAACCTCATTATCCGAAGGGGAATTATTGAGCCACGTACCTATGTTAGCTCTAACTATGGGGTTTTGAAATTATTGTGAAAAATAGCGGGTAATTTTTATTAGAATGATATAAAGATTGGGGTTCAACACAAATAACTTGGGAGTTTTTTTATAAATATCTAGTGATATTAGAGGTACTCTTTAATATCCCATGAATTTAAGCAATATCACACTCATTGACTACATGGAGACTGAGTGGACCAACTCCATAAGAGAAAGATTGAGAAAGGAGGAACGTGTATGTTGTGGATTGCTAAGCTACTCATGGGTTTACATTAAATTTGTGGGATGCCACTACTAATGTAAACCAAGGTTTCTGCCCCTGTTAAAAGAGAATATAGATGTAACAAACTATGTCGATATAGTGGCCATGCTAAAGGTAGCCATATGTAAGGGGGGAGTAGTTGTATGTGTTGGCATTATGACACAGGTTTGGCTCTATGACATAGGTATGGTCCTTGATGGCAACTCAATCAAAATGGAAGATCATAGTTCAAGCTCTCTTAATGAAAGAAAATGAGGTATATGCAGGTTACTCTTAACAAAGTTGCATATACACGTTGTATTACCGATCAAAAGGCACGTATACGTATGCGTGCACTTTCATGCAAAGAAAAGCGCATACATGTGGGAAAACTTATGTTTAGTCCATGGTATTTATTCTGATATACTTGAACCTATGGTTTTGGTTCTTGGTATTGCATCCAAAGTGTTGAACCCAGGTATTGGGTCCCTAGTATCGGTTGTCAATGGTTTTGGACCATGGTTTGAGTAAGGCCTAAGACTATAAAAAGGGAAGGAGGTCATTTAGCAAGGGTATCAACTTAAGTGTTGAATATCTTAAGAGGAGCAAGATTTGGAATACTGATGATTGGTTTGTGGTGCATAGTAGGATCTGAATCAAGGAAGAACCTGAGCATTACAAGATGGTTAAGTTCTATTGATGGGTCAAATCTCATGGCTTGAATAGAAGTATCTTTTTGTGTTTTTGATCTATTATATTTGGCACCTTTTTGATCTATAAATTTGACAATCTGGGTATAACTGATGTCTAAATACTTGAAAAGGGAAAATTGTCTTTTATAGATCTGTACACAGGTTTAGCACATCAGAGGTGTGTACACACGCCGGTTGAATAAGCGAAGACAGCGTATATGCTAGTTTTCCTTGATATAGTTGCGTATGTACACAAGTTTCTACATTCTGAAGTAGCGTACGTCTGATGAAATATGCTTTAGCTGCTTCTGTTTATTGCTACAATGTTCTGGGTTTAGAATTGGTGTCTGGTTGCTATTACTGTTTTCTGGTTACAACATTCTGAGAAGTGATTGGTTGATTCTATATTGGTTTGTACAAAGGAGATTGATTGATGCAAATATACTTGATGTTTGATCCAGTCTGAAAATTTATGAAATGTTGTCCCTGAAGGAAAGAGAAGGTTGCAGCCTTCTATAGGTTAGCACCTATGTACTAGTACATCAGCTGGTACAAAAGCTAAGGGGGTTGTATCTCCCTTCCAGAAGAAGCTGGAGAACAAGAGAAGATAGTAGCCTTCTACAAGTAGTAGCCTGCCTACTAGTATAAGACTGCACCAGTATAGAAACATTGTAAAAAGAAGTTTCTAATTGAAAGAAGCTAGAGACAAATTGCAGCAAGTGGTTTTCACCCACATTGGGTTTCCACCTTACATCTTGTGTTCTTTTGTGTGACTTTGTGCTCTATTTTTCTCTTCCTAGTTACTATTTATATGGTTATGGCACAGAGATTAATGATCAACATCTGAAGAATAAATTAAATTATAAGTCTACAAGTTATCCGCAAGTTTCATTAACCAGAGTTGCGTATACACGGTATTTTCACTAACTGAAGCAACGCATACAAATCTTTGTATGAATTGAAAATGAATTTAATAATACTGATTCACCCCGCCCCCCCCTCTCAGTATTATTTCCAAAAATCGATATCAGAGTAGGTCCTTCAGAAGAAGTTTGATTTCTTGAAGGAATATCTATCATCATGAGCAACTACGAGAAAGAGGCATCCATCAGGCCCCCAATTTTGTATGGGAGAAAATTTGTCTATTGGAAGGTAAGAATCACAACCTATCTTCAATCTATTGGTACAGAAGTTTGAGATATTGTGGAAACAGGATACACATTTCCATCAGCAACTCCTACACATACGGCTGGTAAGAAGCAGTATGAAACGAATGCAAAGGTTGTCAATACTCTATTATGGAGTCTATCTCAATAAGAATTCGTTAGTGTTATGCAGCTCAAAACCGCAAAATAAATATGGGGCAAGATTGTTCTGAGCTATGAAGGAGATGATCAGGTAAAATGAGCAAAACTACAAACTCTCAAAATTCAATATGATAATCTTAGAATGCACAATGATGAAAGTGTGGCTAACTATTTCCTACATATCGATGAGATTGTTAATTGTATGAAAAACTTGGGTGAAGAAATAAAAGAAGTTGTTTTGGTTGAAAAGGTTCTAAGATCTTTGTCTTCAAGTTTGATTCAAAAGTTTCTGCCATAGAAGAAAAGTAGAATCTCCAGAGCATTACCATGTCACAGCTGCACAGAATTCTAACTGATTATGAAATGAGAAAAGGGGGACCACGATATAGGAGAGAAGCTACATTCAAAGCCTCCGGAAAAGGAGATTACAATAAGTCAGGACATATGACTGAAGAAGAGGAAGAATCAAACTTTTTCAAGAACCTTGAATGGGGAACTAGAAGATTCAGAGGTAAGCTATCTTTCAAATGCTTTGCTTGTAGAAGAGTCGGTCACTATGCTGCAAAGTGTCCTCATAAAGATAAACTTGACAAAGGTAAGGAACCAGTTAGATGGAACAAAAAACAGAATGTAAGTAAGAAGATCTATTATACACATGAAGACAATGATGGATTTTCAAATAGTGATGAAGATGAACAATGTAATGATTATAGACTTTTGATGGCCTTTGAAAATGATGACTTATGGATGGTATAGATGAAGAAGGTCTTTATGAAGAAATTTCTAAACTCAAAATTTGTTTAGAAGAAAAGAACATGATTATAGACACTCTGACATTCCAACTTGCTGAAAGGGAAAAACACAATGAAAAGTTAGAATGTGAAATTGTGGGACTTAGAAAAGATATTGAGAAAACAAAAGCTCCTGATCTTAAATTTGCTAAAGGATCTGAAACTTTAGATGAGATTATCAAAGTATAGCATTCTCCTCTAATCAATATAGGTCTTGGATATACTAAAGAAACATCTCAAGCATAGAAGCAAGCACAGGTTGACAATCGAAAACAAAATCATAATACAGATCACCAGGTAAATCAAGGACAATTTACTTCAAGAATGAACAAAGACTAGCAAGTAAATTGGGGGCAATCTACTTCAAGGATGAACAAAAGCTACAACCAACCACAGGTAAATCATTCTCAATTTGCCTCAAGAAGGGATGTCAATGGAAACTACAATCATTTGGTTGGTAGGTTTGATAATCACATAAATTTCTTTAATGGCCAATGTTTCTCTTGTCATAAATTTGGTGACAAAGTTACTCAATGTGTTGCCTACAAGACCATCATTACTAGAGAAGCTCAAAAACAAAGGAGTATGAATGGGATCATGAAAAGGACCTACAATAACTTTTCTACTCTTGAGAATGAAATAGAATGTTCTATTTGTAACAACTTCGCTCATGAAGATTCTGAATGTAGGAGTAGGTTTGGGCAAACAACTCAGAAGGAGCAAGCTTCATTGAGTCCCAAAACATGGAGAAAGAAAGAACCACAACAAGAAAGATGTGGGATAGCCTTATATGCGGAAGGACAGGAAAATCAATGGTACATCGACAGTGGATGCTCGAAACATATGATAGGTGATAAAGAAAAACTTCAGTCATATAGTGCCTTAGAAAAGGAAAGGAAGGTCTCATTTGGAAATGACACCCCTGCACTCATAAAAGGTAAAGGTTTTGTTCTTCTAAAAGAAAAAGTCAAAGCTGGAAATGTTATGTATGTTGATGGCTTAAAGCATAATCTATCAAGTGTCTGTCAAATGTGTGATCAAGGAAATGAGGTAATATTTCGATCAAATGGATGTATTGTTTGTGAGCTTGATACAATAGAAAAAGTGATCAAAGGCATAAAAACTCCAAATAATCTATACATACTTAAGGGAGGACAACAACAATGCTAACTAAGCAAGAATGATGAACATTGGCTATGGCACAAAATATTGGGGCATCTAAGCTTCTTTCAGATAAGGAAAGCATGCAAATATCAAGCGGTTTGTGGTCTCCCTAACATCAGAATTCCACACAATACAATATGAAAATCATGTTAGTTTGGTAAGCAAACCAGAACTAATTTCCCTGAGAAGGAAGGATCAGCTAGCAGGCCACTTGAACTTGTCCATACTGATGTATGTGGTCCATCTAGGAAAAGGTCACCTCGAGGAGAAGAATACTTTATATTGTTCATTGACGACCTTTCCAGGATGTGTTGGATAGGACTTATGAAGCATAAAGATGAAGATTTCCAAAAGTTCAAACAATTCAAAGCCTTCGTTGAAAACAAACCAGATCGTAGAATCAAATGACTCAGGTCTAATCGAGGAGGGGAATTTTCCTTGGATAAATTTTACGATTTTTGTGAAGAACATGGAATAAGAAGGGAATTATTTACTACAAGGACACCTTAGCAAAATGGAATAGTGGAAAGGATGAAAAAAACAGTTCAACAAATGGCTCGTGATATGCTTGATGTGTCTGGAACTCCTGCAACCTTCTGGGGTGAAGACGTAATTTCTACAGTTACTATTCTCAACAAGACAAACGTCTGGGTAAACAGCACTCAGACTCCTCATGAAATTTGGTATGGTAAGACTCCCACAGTAAAATACTTCAAAATTTTTGGAAGTAAATGCTACATCAAAAGGACTGATGAAAACCTTGGCAAGTTTGAACCTAGAGCAGATGAAGGCATTCTCCTTGGTTGCTCTCCCCACATCAAAGCATAGCAGTGTTATAATAAAAGGCTTGGGAAAATTGTTGAAAGTATTGATGTAGTGGTTAATGAAGAAGGAAACACTCCTAGGCAAGTAAAATCTGAAGATTTAGGATATGATGAGGACTATCCTTCAACATCAAATTAGATTCATGATGAAGAAGAAACCCATGAGGCACCAGAAGAACAGATAAGGATAGAAGAAAAGACTCCATCCAGGTAAGATCAGAAGAATCATCTATAAACTCAAATTTTGGGGCCGAAAGAGGCAGATGTACAAACAAGAAGAACCATTTCAAAAGCTTCAAGCTATCTAGAATTTCTCTCCTTCGCTGAACCACAAAATGTAAGAGAGGCATGCAAAAATGAATGTTAGGTCAAGGCCTGTTACACAAAAAATTGTCACCATGACTTTCTACAGTTTGTGTGAGTCCATCAATACTCATACATACCTCCTTTGCAAGTCTTAAGCCTCAGCGCTTCATGTCAAGCTTTGAAAATGGTAGAAAGACCTTAAATATATCCCAAATCCTGGTTTCACACTTTCTCCTAGCATTGCCTGCGGTGCCGAACCTAATGGTCATGCTTCCTGTGAACCTAACCGCTTTGTATATTTATTAATTGGTGCGAACCCCTGTAAAAGTTAAAATGGCATGAGTTCATTCTTAAAAACTCATCTTTGGTCACTTCTAGACACTTCTAGGAGGAATATTACACTTGCAAGTCTGCTCCACCTTGGTTCATCCATTCCATAACTAAGGGAGCTAACTCCATGATATGAGGTGCTTAAGCCATTGAAGGAGGAACATATCCCTTCAATGGTGGACCTGAAACTTCCTCCATTTTCACTATAAATTCATGAATTGGGCTGGTTGTAGAGGATGTTGAAAGCTAAAGATTCATGAGGGTAAATGCTGTTGAAAACTACGCTTCCTTTTTGAGCTTGTGAGAGGAGAGATCACATACCTTTCATGTCATTTGGGAAATGAGTGAGGCTTGTCAAAGTAGAAGACACTCCCGCTGGACCCTGGAAAGAACTTGTGCAACATCAAGGAAAAGGTTGTAAGTTTCTTTTATTCATAAAGTTAACACAATCAAGTTTTTTTTTCTCAATGAACTGTCTCTAATGGTTTGTTTTATGAGCTCCTTGATCTTCATAATGAACATGTTTTGTTATATGCAGGTATGCTTTTATGTGTGCTTGTTTGTGTATGTAGGTTATTGAATGAGAACTGCTTGAAGCCATTGGGATAAAACTGCCTCAAACAAGCGTTGGACCGAGGTAGGGTCTTTTACACTTCTTAGTATTCATTAATGAATTGAAACATGTTTAGAGAAAAATAGGTTTGCTTGTGCTCTTTGTTGCTAGATATCATTAGATACTAGGGAGATCGGTCTTGTCCACAAGAACGATTTATCCGGCCAACAAATTGGCGGCTCCACTCGGGATCGGTTTGGTTTGGATTTTGATTTGTATTTGCTTTGACTTGAGAAACTTAAGTTTTTGTTTCTGATTTTGCCTCGATTGGTGTGAGTTTGGGTACTGGTTAGATCGTGGTTGATTTTTTAGTTTTTGAGATTTTGAAAGAGGACCGCACCCTCTGACTTAGTTACAGTGCGGACCTATCCACATTGTTATAGTGTAACACAGAGCGGCACCACACCTGTTTTTATTAGATGCCTGCGAACCCCTGTCAAAAATTTGAAAAACCTAAAATCCATCTACCTAGTTAGGTTTAGTTTTCATCCATAGCTGTTAGTATATTCCCAGACCTACATTTGTCTTGACAAAAGTTCCTTTTGAGTTAGTTTTCATTGGAATTCTTGTTTGGAGTGATTTTCTAAGAAGTTTTGTTTGATTGGTTTGGTTTTTGCTTGGTCTTTGTAGTAGCTCAGAGATCTGAAGCCTTAGAGCCTTAGATCACCCTGGTCTCTCTGGTTTTCTTGCTGAGTTTGAGTGGCTTATGAAATCTATCCATCAAGAGACCTAGATCCCATTTGTCTCTTTTGCAAAACTTTGATTGAACTTGATTAAAAGTTTTGAATTTCATTTTTTCTATTGAAATATAATTGGATGTTTTTGATTAGTTTGTTGATCTGAACAAATTGATCCTTAGTTAGCTGAAACACTAAGTTGAACGTCTTCACAAAAATTTCAAGTATCTTTTCAATCCATTTTTAGTTTAGATCTCAAGATTAGATCATAGTTTTGAGTTTTTTGTAGAAATTATATAAGCTTGTTGAAAATTTGTTTTCAATAGTTTTTTTTAGAGTTTTTTTAGAAATCTTAAAAGCTATCTTAAGGGAATTGCTTATTCTTGTAGTTGTTGATTGTTAAAAAGCAAAGGGATTTTTTGTGAGTGTCATTAGTGGTCTCATTTTTAAAAAGTTCTTTGGAAAAGACAAAAAAGTTTCCTTTCAATTGTGTGTTAAGAGAAATATTTGATTTGCCAAGCATTGCATTTTCAACTCTTCCTTAGCTAGATATTCATTCAAAAGGAAAATGAATTGTTATCATCTTAGGTAATTGTTATCATCTTAGGTGCATTTTTAGTGATTTGGAGTCGAGTCTTCATACCACAAAGTTTCATCTCTGCACCCATTGACTTAAGGAACAAACAATAAAATTAACGCTTAATCAAAATCAATCTAGCAATCATTTTATTTTATATGACTCTTTTCACCAACATAGCTTAGGTTAGTATCTTGGAGTAGGTAGTAATTAACTCTCCAAGGTAGTTTAAACAAACAAGTAGTCGATCTTGCGGTAGGAAGAAAATCCAATTGTTACATCTATGCTCTGGGAAAGCTCCTCTTAAAGGAGAAGCATGAGATCATATCCGAACCAGTGTGGGAATCAATCCTTCCTCATTGGGAACCATAGAAGATATTCACGTATTAAAAATGGTAAACGTCGGATTAACCATTGTCGAGGAGCCTGGGGTAACTTGTTGGTAAACCTTGGACTATGTCAAGGAGCCTTCAAGGGGATTGAGCTTGTTACTCTGCCGTTGTGTGCGTATCGGATCGTAGACTGTTCTCCCATGTATATTTGTTTCTATTGGTGAACTTAGTGACCATAATCTTTAGGATTCTTTCCTAGGCAATGGTAGAGGGAAGATCCCACTATACCTAGAGCAGACGTTGACTACACTCACTTGGACTCTCTGAGGGGTTACCTTCACTCAAGACGGTTATAGTGGAGAAACTTGTGCCAGTCTGTTTCGTTAAGCAGGTTGTCGGGGTAACTGTTCCAACCGCCATTTCTATATTGAACTCTACGATGTTGGATTTCATCACCAACTCGTGTTTTCAATCCGGAAAGATACGATTTGTGAGTAGTTTGATCTCTCAGATTTGTTATGCGTGTGCTTCAAATTGTTTGGTTCTTTAGAGACTTTCGGTGTTTTTCTTGAGATTTTTCTTTGTTTTCATGTGAAGTAATTAGATTAATCGTGGCTAAATTACCAAGACAATCTCGTTGACATCAGGGGCAGCCTCCCGAATTTACACCAAGTCAGCTGGAAGGGTTGCGAGCCCTTGTCACACTTAGTGAAAGTAGGGTGTGGTCACCGAAGGCCAGAGAATATTTATTGATTGTATATCCTGATTATATAGTGCAAGCAACAAAACATATTTCTGAACCGATTTCATTTTCTGAGGTTACTGGTAGTATCAATCCTACTAGCTCAGTAGCCGAAAAACCTAAAATCTTTGAACCTGAAACTGAAATTGCTGCTACTCCATCTTCAAGATTTGATTCTCCTATTTCTAGTGTTCCTAGTTCACCCAGAGTAGAAAATAGTATTACTGAGAATCTTCCTTCTAGACTCATTTCCATTGAAGAAATTGTAAGTTGAAGTCTAGATGAAGGTATAAGCATCCCTGAAAATCAACCAACTATTAAAATTAGGGAGCGTGAATCTATTTTCGTCAGTCCCATTAGAGGTGATGCTTGGTATATTTCGTTGACCAATTTCTTAGAAAATCTAGGTCTCGCGTCTTCACCACCTCTATTTCCTTTTCATCCAACACCCAGAGGTTATTATCCTCCCTTGAATATGTTGAGACAGTCATCCTTGTTTACTCAGACGACAAAAACTTTTTTACATGGCGGTCCTTCTATTCCTCCTGGGTATCAGTCTGTATCTGGTACGTTTTCAGGAGCTTCTCCTCGACCCATCAATTATGCCGTATCTCCTGGTCATAATGGAACTAAACCATTAAGTGTTGAAGAAATTCTTATGATGTCTAGTACTACTCCTAATCCACAACCTCAAGGTAGTTCAATACCGTATGGGGGGCAGCCGCAAGGTACTCCAATACTGCTTGGGGGGCAACCCCAAGGCAGTCCATTACTGCCTGAGGGGCAACCTCAAGGACAATATGTTCCTACGGGACAGTATTTTCCTCAAGTTCAACCCCAGTACCAATATGTACCTCAACGTCAACCCAAGTATCAATATACACCTCAAGGTCAATACCAGCCTCAAGGTCAGTACCAACCGTAAGGCCAATACCAACCCCAAGGTCAGTACCAACCTCAGGGTCAATATCAACCTCAAGGTTTTCAACCACCTTCAAGTCAATCATTTGTTCTAGGACTGGGAAATGTAACATATAATTATCAATCTTACACTCAACCTGGTTTTGGTCCTCAATGCGTTTAACCTGTTATGGGTCCATACCCCGAAATGAACGTAGTGTGGGATCAACAGACTCCGCAACCCAGTGTGCAGTTGTCATCTCAATCTGGACAGTCTTTTGTTTCTGGTTCACCCCAGCAACTTGTCAAGCCTACTACTGAAACTGCTACACCTGGGGCAGTTCAACAGCCTGGGCCTAGTTCACCATGAACTCCATCCCAAACATCTGCTGCAACTGCTGCGGCTTCTATTCAATCCACTCCACCTATTTCTGGAGTATCAGCGGCTCCAGTTTCTACTGCTCCTATATCAACTCCTCAGGCCTCTTTACCCCAGTTTGGACCTACAATATAGACTCTGGTTTCTATGCATCTAGGACAACCTGGGCCTAGTACGGTTATTACAATTCAACCACAATTTACTTGTCAACCGTACCAGGGGTAGTACGAATACGGGCCCGCTTTGCAGAACTCGGCTTATCAGTATCAACCGTACCCTACGTATACATATCAACAACCTCAACAACCCCAGTATGGTCTGGTTAATCCTGGTTTCCCAGGAGGATATAACATCCCAAATGCGAATCCGATACCAAGCAATCCTATATATCCTCCTCCTGGGGCTAGTCTTATGACCCCAAGTTTTCGGGATCCAAACCATCAGTTACTGTTTATAGCAACTTTGGATTTGCCTAACTTGTCGTGCCTTATGAACGATCCAATCAATTATCTTCCATTTTTCCCGCCAATGCCGAATAGGTTGCCCAGTGATATACCAAAGTTTGAGGGGATGCCAGGAGAAGATCCTTCTAATCATGTGATGACTTACCATCTTTGGTGTGCATCGAATTCCATTATAGATGATTCCATTCGTCTTCATCTTTTTCAACGCACTTTGATTGGCCTTGCTGCCAAGTGGTACATTGAGTTGCCACGAGGTTCTTTTTATAATTTTAGTAAGTTAGCCACTTCCTTCCTTACTCATTTTCAGCTGCCAGTCTGATATGACAATGGCATGGAATTATTAACTTCGTTAAAGAAGTCAACTTCCACTTATATTTTGGATCATATTCATGAATGGCGACGTTGACGTCATTTAGTGAAAGTTTTTATCCCAGACCAAATTTTGGCAGAATGGTTTGTGAAATCATTTTACCCAAAATAACTAAATATTTCGCTAAGGCAGGGGTGGTTACAGAAGAGCAAGTAATTTCTCAAGCTTAGTACCTTGACTTAGTTTATACACAGTCAGGTACGTTGCATGAGAAAATCCCCGACCTTTCGAAACAAAATCAAATAGCTGCACCTCCCTCAGGGTATCATGCCGCTGACGGTATGATTGGTACTATTAATACCAAAAGTAAGAAGAAATCATCCAAGAATTCTTCTCCCATAATAACTTTACCACATTCCCCTAAGGGAGAATCTTCACCTGAAATTTTTTCCGATGTTCATATCGTAGAATCATCCATGACCAAATCAAAATCTAATGGCAAGAAGAAAGGTAAGAAGAAGAACAAGTAGAACTCAAAGAAGAAATCTGAGAAACCTGAATCTACTGACGAGAAACGAAAACCTCAATATCCTTGTCTCATCTGCAATGAGGAGCACTTTACAAGGGATTGTCTGCATCGTACCGAGGTTGTGAAAATCGTCAAAGGTTCACAAACACCCACTGTTTTGAAGGATCCTTTTCCAAATCAAGACAGTAAAATGATAGGCTCTTCCTCTAATGCCTCGGAAGAACCCATAATGATGATGTCACATGTAAGGATTGCGACACGATCGCAAGATTACGGGAGTAAAATTCCTTTTGGTGGAAAGGAAGCCGAATCTTCTAATTCCAATCCATCAACCTCAGCTCTGTCTAGTTCTGATCCACTATAGATGGAGAAACCCAATCCCGACTTAGTAATCAAACCGCCCGCTAAGGGTATACTTCAAAAGTAAACTTTCAATCCACATGCGAGAGCTGTGCAGAACTATATCATTGTTGAAGATTTACCTGTTTCACCTTCAGCAATGTTGGCTTTGGAAGTGCGGAAATCATGTCCATCACAGCGTAAAATGCTACTGTCGGCTATAGGAGCTGTTGATCTTCAGAACTCAAACCTCATAGTCTTAAATTTAGAAAATAGTACACCTCATCTTCCTCATCAAATGGCTTTTCAAATTCCAGTGTTAGTAAAAAACAGACCTTGTTTTAGGACTATGATTGATGAAGGAGCTTCCACGTGTATTATGTCGATACAGTGTTGGAAAACCCTTGCTTCTCCTACGCTTAATCAATCCCCAACAATACTAAAGGCCTTTTATGGTCGACGGTTTCATCCTTATGGCATTCTACAGGAATTGCCTATAGGGGTTGAAGGAAAAAACATTAATCTAGATGTGGAGGTGGTTGATGCCCCTCTAGATTACAACCTTCTTTTGGGTCGTAGCTGGTCTTACACCATGACTGTTGTTGTTCCATCAGTCTTTCGGCTTATTAAGTTCCCACATAACGGAAAGATTATAACAATAGATCAGTTAACTTATTTCTCCTTCGACCCATCCTCTACTGAGTGTACTCAACATGTTCGAAAAACCGCTATCCCTTATAAGGATGTTGGAGTAGGATTAGTTAAAGATTCATGTTTACTCGAAACATTTTCCTTTACTCCTCCCAATGTACAGTCTCCTTTCGTAACCATTCATATGATTTCGTCAGAATCCATTCTTCTTGACGATCCTTGGGTCATTCCATTCAATTCTGAGGTGGACTTGCTTGGCGATGCTATGCCTTTGAGTCCCTTTGAAGTTTCTTATCACACAGTACAGTTGTTTTCTGACTCAAATTCAACCAACCCTGATCTAGTGAATGACATAAATGGGAAATCACTTTCAATCTCAACCTCATAGTCAACAACCTTTTCATAAACCATTCACACTGATGAACAAATTTGGGAACTGTTGTCTGTTGATGCATTACCATGGAAAGATCTTCATCATAGGTCTTTGTTTTTACCCGAGATTGATAATTTTGAAAATGATTTTTCATCCATTTTTACCACTGAATATGTCAAAGAACCACAGAATCCATTGAAACATCCTGATTCTGAACAAAATTTAGCCAATATTTCTCGCACGGTTCCTATCGACATTTCAGTCATACCTTGGATTGTTGAAAACATTCACATAGGTGCTTCTTGTACAGACACTAAAGTCAACACATATAAAGCCCTATTTCAAGAATTCTGCGACGTGTTTAACTGGTCCTATGAGGAAATGCCAAGAACTGATCCTTCAATCATTGTTCATGAAATCAAAACCTACCCGGATGTTAAACCCGTCCGGCAATGGTTGCATCAAATACACCCACGAAAAGTTGCTGCCATCAAAACCAAAGTTGAGAAATTACTTAAAGCAGGTTTCATTCATCCAATTCCTTTAACGGATTGGGTATCAAATATTGTTCCAGTTAATAAAAAACAAGGGACAATAAGAATATGCATCTACTATAGGGATATTAATCGTGCTTGTCCCAAAGACAATTATCCCATGCCCTATATCAATGAAATTATCGATGATTGTCCTGGCAGTGAAATTTTCTCCTTTATGGATGGCTTTTCCGGTTATAATCAAATTAAAATTCTACCTGCAGATCAACCAAAAACGATATTCATCTGTCCATGGGGGACATTTGCTTATTGCAAGTTACCTTTTATACTGAAGAATGTCGGGGCAACTTTTCAAAGGGGCATGTCTTATGCGTTTCATTACATCAAACACATTGTGCAACCCTATCTCGATGATTTACCACCTCATTCATTATGAACAGCCGACCATCTCACTCACTTACCAGCCATTTTCATAAGATGTAGGCATTATCGGATTAGGTTGAATCTGCACAAGTGTGTTTTTTGTATCGAAATGGGTCGATTACTGGGATTTATTAAATCGAATGCTGGTATTCGCGTCGATCCTTCGAAGGTCGAAGACATTGTCAAGTTACCACCTCCTTCGACTCTTCAACTACTCCAGAGTTTGCAAGGGAAGACAAACGTTTTACGTCGTTTCATTCCTAACTACACCGAGATTACAAAAGGTTTTACCCAGTTCTTGAAACAGAACGCTCCATTCTTTTGGGATGAGACACCTCACAAATCTTTTGATGCACTAAAACATGCGTTGACCCATGCGCTATTATTGCATCCTCCCAACTACAACCAGGATTACTTCTTGTACCTCGCTGCTTCCCGTTCCACTATTGTTATGGTTTTAGTTCAAGAGGATGAATTCGAAAGTGAACATGCGATATATTATCTTAGTCGGACTCTAACTCCCACTGCATTAAAATATTCACATGTGGAGAAACTGGATTTAGCTGCAATCCAAGTTGTTCAATGCTTTCGTCACTACATTTTGTTACAAAAAACCACTGTCATTTCTGACTGTAACCCTATGCAATACATTTTGACTAGACAATTGCTGAGGGGGCAAGTATTCCAAATGGATTATTATCCTGTAGGAATTTGACTTGGAATTTGAGAAGGCCAGGTCAAAGAAGTCTTTGGTTTATGTAGAATTCATGTGTGATTTCCCTCATGTCGATACCGAACATGTGGCAGAAGAATCCATTGCAAATGAATCCTTGTTCCTTATCAGAACCATTGATCTATGGTATGGAGATATCATTGCCTATCTCCAAACCCAATCTTTTCGGCCTGATACTTCATGATCTCAATGCCAGAAAAGACGATTCCACTCCCAACCTTACACTATTATTGGAGATACACTTTATCATCATGGGGTGGATTTCGTCTTCCATCGTTTCCTTACTCATGACGAGGCTGAGAAGGTTCTTAATGACTGCCACTCTGGAGCGTGTGGTGGTCATATGTATGGGTATGCCACATCACAAAATATTTTATGCGCTGGTTATTTCTGGCCATCCTTATTCAAAGATTGTATTACTTCCATCCAGAAATGCCACAACTGCCAAATTTTTTATCATAAGATGCACGCTCCTCCTGCTCCTCTCCACCCTATCATTGTTGTCGGTCCATTCGCAAAATGGGGTATCGAATTTATTACATGTAACCCTCACTCGGCTGAGGGGCATGCGTATATCATCCTCGCGGTAGATTATTTTACCAAGTGGGCCGAGGCGATGCCTACATTGCAGACAGCAAAACTGCTGCAATTTTCATTTTCAATCATATAATTGCTAGGTTTGGTGTCCTCCAAGCGATTATCACTGACCATGGGAGTCATTTTCGAAACATCATGATGACCAAACTTACAGATTAGCTTGGCCTGCATCACCATAGTTCCACCCCATATTACCCACAGGCAAATGGTCTGGTTGAAGCAGTCAACAAAGTTCTAGTCACCATGATTCGACGAATCATTGGGATTCATCGGTCGAATTGACACAACATGTTATTATCAGCGCTTTGGGTGTACCGAACCTCAGTCAAAACATCAACAAGTTTTACTCCCTTTCAACTGGTTTATGGTTTAGAGGCAGTTTGCCCATTGAATGCAAAATCTTGTCACTACAAATTGTTGTGCAATTATTACCAGCCACTTCCAAAGAGGAAAAACGTTTATTATACTTAGCTCAACTAGATGATAATCGACGCAATGCTGCATTAGCTATCAAAACTCATGCCAACGGATTAAAGCTCAGTATGATCGAAATGTTACACCCTGCAATTTTTCAGAAGGAAACCTAGTTTTACTTTACGATCAAGCAAACGACAAGCTAGGGGCTGGCAAATTTGTACCCATGTGGCATGGTCCGTATATTGTCAAGTGGAAGCTAGCAAAAGGGGCCTATGAGCTAGAAGATTTTGACGGTGTCTCTTTAGGTAAACCTAGGAATGGGCTTTATCTAAAGCGATATTATGCTTAAACGGATAGCATGGAGATTTCATTAGATTAGTTTTTTCTACGTTGGTGTGTTCATAGATTAAATATGCGTGCTTTACTCTAGAGAAGTTTTTCATTAATAGTCTTGCTTATCTTGATTTTACTCTTGATATTGCAGATGTCGACGCCTCTCCAAACATACATCGGTTTCGCTGATGGCACTTGTCGTAGTACACGGAACATCTCTTCCTCAGCCTGGGTTATCTATTCACCCTCTGACGAGTTAGTATCTATGCATGGGGTAAGCCACAGTCAAACAACAAACAACATTGCAGAATACAGTGAAGTGATTGAATTATTATCTGAATCCATCTCATTTGGAATTCAAAGTTTGATTGTTAATTTAGATTCGGAACTCATTGTATTACAGCTTAATCGAGTTTATGCCATTAGAAATCCAGTATTATTACAATTATTTTTGAGAGCCCGTCTCTTGGAATGAGAATTTGATTACATAGAATATCAGCACATTCCAAGATATTTAAATACATTAGCAGATGCAATTTCTTCCGGAATGTTAAATAGACATTTGCATTGAATCAAATAGTAAATTTAAAAACATCTCGTAAACATGTTTTGCAAGATAACCATAGTAATAGCATGGCATAGCATAAGAGTGTGTCAAAATATACATCATCCTCGATCATAGGTTGAAAAACACCTTATGGTCAGCAAAAATTATAGTATCAAAAGTCATATCAAAAATGGGTCTACAAAGCAATCATCCTATCACTGGTGATCATCCCGATAAGACACCACTGCTTGGGCCACCCTACAAAGGAACCTCCTAAAAGGTCCTGGGACCCCAATCACATAGCGCTGAAGCCGAAGTGGAATGTCATCTATGCTGGTCTCTGGAATATCTATGGTCAAGCGCTCTAGCTGACTCTCCAACTCAACCAACGTCTCTATTGTCTGGTCCTATGGGGTCAGTGCTGCAGCAGCTGGTTGTCTCTGATCATAATGCTGGAGAGCGGTTGGTCGCCATGGACCCGCATCTGCATTTAAAACTTTTACTATTAGTTTTGGGACAATTGTTAAAAATACAGAAACATACATATAAAATTAAAATATTGAAAAACAATTTTTACCTCTGTCATCCCATTCCTCTCCTAGTGGAGGTGTCATGTCGGGATCGCTACGATAATCGATCCCAGTGTATGGAAAATACTGAATAATAAAAAGCTGGTTCTCTAACCAATGGAAGTACTCTGGGGTGAATCGAACAATCTCAGAACCCTCATCTGGATGGCGGGCCATAACTGCAACCCATCGCATATACCGAGGATCTCGGGGAAGTCCAGCCTCAACAGTGAGTTGTTGTGGAACCAACATCGGTACCCTCTCTAGGGAAAAGCTGACAACTAAATAACCATAACCAAAGTTCTTTAGTTGCCCAATCTTCGCCCTAGTCAATTGGGCCTTCACATTGGCCAATACAGCATCGCACCAGTTGAAAATGGTGGCTCGGAAGTAGTCCACTGCCATGCGCATCTGGGAGCCTGTAGCTAGATGCAATGTTTCGCTCCTACAGATTCTGGTAACAGTAAAAGCAATGACCTTCAGTTTAGGATGGGAGATGGTTTTCACATCTATCCGTTTGTCCAGATCCTGGTTATTACAGAAATCTAGTTGGAGACTAGCGACAAATTGGCCACCTGGCCTAGATCCGAATAGAGATAATTGCTCACCTCTCTTGGGCAAGCCAGTAAAAAAATATATGTCATCCGACTCGATTTCAAGCCGGTTGCCGCCAATAATGAAGCACTGATCCTGAATTCTCCACCTGTTCACCAGCCATTGTAAAAAGTCTACCTGTGCCCTCATGCCAGGTACGGTCCAAAATTTGAAAACCCGCATGCTCTCAATGCTTGTAATGAAGGCTGACTGAGTAGTGCATCCTAATACATGTCCTCATGCTCTCTTTCCCGCCAAACAAGCATATTGTGTTCCTACATTGACAAATAGGTGGATTAGAATTTTCATTCCAAAATTCTATGGGTCAAAAATGGAAAAGCTAGGGTTGAAAATCCGCATTCCGTGGGGTTCGCACCCATCCCTTTAGAGACAGTGGGTAGGTGCACACTTCTCCTTAAGGCGAGGTGCAACACCCCAACCTTTCTATGTGCACAGAAAAGTCGGGATGCGCAGGGGCCACATGGTGCCCCTGCGCAACCACCGCAGGTGATTTTTTGCCCTAAATTTCCTCCAAAAATCGAAATCTGAACCCTAAAAGGAAATTTCAAATGGATGAAATGCAAGTCAGGGACATTGTGGATTACCTGGAGAAGACAATTCTCAATTCTAGTGGTTGGATTTTGTGCAATCTCCACAGGAATTTTTTTACCAAAAGGTCTTACTTTTTACTCCAAAGGTAAATGGTAAAAATGAACTCGTAAAAGCCATTTTTATAAGATTTTTTGAATAAATAAAATAAAATTTATTTATTTTTTACTTTGAAAAGGTCATTTTGGTGCATTTTTATTATTTTTAAACAGATATGAGTAATGTATGCATTTTTTGTGTAGAATATTGGGGATTCAGGTGAAATTGATCATTTTCAATAAAAAACACATAGGAGTCCTTTTCAAGCTCTTTTCAGACTCGTAAAAAATGAAAAGATTGTCGAGTGTTTCTTTGTAGAGTCGTTAAAATGGAAATTACAAAGATGGTCCTTTACAGCTCTTTTCCGACTGTACAAACATGAAAAAATTGCCGAACTTTTGTCGTTTCAAGTTCGATATTGGTAATAAAACAACGTGGTTTCGATCACTTTTTTACTTTTTCAGATTGAAGGCACTAATCATGAAAAGTACTCCTTGGTCTTAATGATCAAGTGGTTCTCTCAAGTATTATTTTATACTTTTTCGGGCTTGGGAGAGACAAATTTACGAAAAGGGACAACCGTGGAGTTTTCTTAAGTTCTTCTTCTGACTCCCTAAAATTGAAAAACACCGAGTTTCTCCCATACTGAACTCGTTAATATTTCACAGTAAAGGACATGTTCAATTACAAACAGGAGCGGACCTCTCCTTCTTAGGGTTCAAATCTAAACTAAGTTGAACTCATCTGAAGGATGAGCTTATAACCAAGCAAATGTTATCCTCCTCAAGCTTGTCAAAAACAAAGAGGTACTTGCCAGAAATGGTGGGGGAAAAGGAGAAAAATGAACCTGTTTGTTGCACTCTGTGTTTGAAAAAACTTTCCATCACTCTTGAACACGACACTTTTATCCACCTGGGTTGGAAAATATTTTACCTAACAATTAATCAAACCACTTTGAAAGTCTTCAACCGGTTTCCGGGTATTAACTTTCGGTCAACTGTCACCGAACCATCTGCTGTGTCGTTACGTGTTCAAGAGGTCTGTGCAAATAAACCATTCACCTGAAAAATATTTGTCATTCATCATTGACCACCCCTGAGTTAGTTATTGCTAAATATATTTCTTCGGACTTGATCTATGTTTTCGTGTTATGGGCTTGCCTATGACGGATCGCTTTCTATTGACTCCAACTCATTATCTAGAAAGATGATCTAGAAATCGTTAGTACCTTGGAATCTGCATGCCTCAATGGCAAGTTTCTCGCCTTTGACGACAGGTTGCATCATTGACCTTCGATCAAAGGATTCCATGACATGTTCGACATCGAATCATTCATTCACATCTCAAGGATTGTACTGGGTACTTTGAGGGCCATTGACATTACTGGTGGTTCCTCTCACACTTGTTAATAGTTTACATCATTGACTAGTAATCAAGTGGTTTCTCCCATGTTCGACTTCGACACATTCATTCACATGGGTAGAATCGTACTAGTTCGGAAAGTAGAAATGAAGACCCTGGATCTAGTTTCCACCATCCAGGCTGCGAGGAATTTTGTTATCATTGTATAGTGGACTATTCATAAACAGATGGTTACATACATATTGTGTCCATGTGTTCCTTCTTGTGATGTAATACAAAATCATTCCTGTATCAGAGCAGTTTTTAGATAGTTCTTAGTCAGTTTTAATCTGAGTATGGGAATGCATACCTCAGCGATGATATGTTCACATATGTACATTTTGCATTGAATTTTTTTACAGGTTCGACTGGGGTATCCACAAGAAAAGCCTTGAAATGATAAAGTCCTCCACTCTTCTTAGATGATCAAAAACCATACTCATCTACTACATACTTCAGACTTTACGGGGAAATCTGTTACACAAAAAAAATTCACCATGACTTTCTACAGTTTGTGTGAGTCCATCAATACTCATACATACCTCCATTGCAAGTCTTAAACCTCAGCTCTTCATGTCAAGCTTTGAAAATGGGAGAAAGACCTTAAAAATATCTCAAATCCTGGTTTCATACTTTCTCCTAGCATTGCCTCTGGTGCCGCACCTAATGGTCATGCTTCCTGCGAACCTCACCTCTCTATATTGAGTAATGGGTGCAAACCCCTGTAAAAGTTGAAAAGGCGTGAGTTAATTCTTAAAAACTCAGCTTGGGTCACTTCTAGACACTTCTAGAAGGAATATTACGCTGGAAAGTCCGCTCCACCTTGGTTCATCCATTCCATAGCTAAGGGAGCTAACTCCATGATATGAGGTGCTTATCCCATTGAAGGCGGAACTTATCCCTTTAATGGTGGACCTGCAACTTCCTGCATTTTCACTATAAATTCATGCATTGGGCTGGTTGTAGAGGAGGTTGAAAGCAGAAGCTTCTTGAGCGTAAATGCTGATGAAAACTAGGCTTCCTTTTTGAGCTTGTGAGAGGATAGATCACATACCTTTCATGTCATTTGGGAAGTGAGTGAGGATTGTCAAAGTAGAGGACACTCCTGCTGGACCCTGGAAAGAACTTGTGCAACATCAAGGCAAAGGTTGTAAGGTTCTTTTATTCATAAAGTTAATACAATCAAGTTTGTTTTCCTCAATGAACTATCTATAATGGTTTGTTTCATGAGCTTCTTGATCTTCATAATGAACATGTTTTGTTACACGGAGGTATGCTTTGATGTGTGCTTGTTAGTGTATGCAGGTTATTAAATGACAACTGCTTGAAGACGTTTGGATAAAACTTCCTCAAACAAGCATTGGACCTAGGTAGGGTCTTTTACACTTCTTAGTATTCATTAATGAATTGAAACATGTTTACAGAAAAATAGGTTTTCTTGTGCTCTTTATTGCTAGATATCATTAGATACTAGGGAGATCGATCTTGTCCACAAGAATGATTTATCCGGCCGACAAGGCCATGGAGGACAAACTTGAGTAGATTGAAAAGAATAAAACTTGGGAGTTGGTCCCTAAACCAAAAAATAAGAATGTCATAGGGACAAAATGGATATTCAAAAACAAGCTGAATGAAAATGGAGATGTTATTAGAAACAAGGCTAGACTTGTCTGTAAAGGGTATGCTCAACAAGAAGGCATAGATTTTGAAGAAATTTTTGCACCAGTTGTTAGACTTGTGACCATAAGAATGTTCCTTGCTCTTTCTATCTTTCATAAGTTCAAAGTATTTCAAATGGACGTGAAATCTACCTTTACAATTGGAGACTTGGATGAAGAAGTATATATTGAGCAACCAGATGGGTTTATCGTTGGAAATGATCCAAAACTTATATGCAGACTCAAAAATGCTCTCTATGGCCTTAAACAGGATCCAAGGGCTTGGTATTATTGATTGGATAAGTACCTCCATCAACAAGGTTTTTCAAAAGGATCAACAAATAGCAATCTATATATATAAATTGAAAATGATAAGTTGCTAATACTTGTTGTGTATGTTGATGATATCATCTTTGGTAGCAATGAAGAATACATGAGTCAAAACTTTGCCTTAGTGATGCAAAAATAATTTGAAATGTCCTTGCCTGGTGAGCTCACACATTTTCTTGGTTTACAAGTCTAGCAAAACAAAGACGATATTTCTCTATCACAAACCAAGTATCTCAAGCAGATCTTGAAGAAATATGGGATGGAGGATTTGAAACCAATATGTACCCCTATGGAAATAGGATGCAGCCTCAGGGCAAATGATGAATTAGAAGCAATACATCAACCAACCTATAGATCCATGGTTGGTAGTCTACTCTATCTAACAAGTACCCAACCAGACATTATGCATGCAGTAGGTATAGTTGGAAGGTTTCAGGCAAATCCAAAGGAAACTCATCTTCAGGCAGTTAAGAGAATTTTCAAGTATCTTCAAGGAACTCAAAACTATGGCTTATGGTATCCTAGAGGTTCAGATCTCACATTTCATGCATATATAGATGCAGATTGGGCAGGAGGCGTGGATGATAGGAAAAGCACTAGTGGTGGCGCATTCTTCATGGGTCCTAGATTAGTATCCTAGTTCAGCAAGAAACAAAGTTCAATTGCATTATCTATAGCTGAAGCAGAATATGTAGTTGTTGCATCTTGCTGCACACAACTCCTTTGGATGATGCAAACATTACAAGACATTCAAATCACTTGTACTCCACCTATCTCCATTTTTGTGATAATAGAAGTGCAATCAACATTTCAAAGAATCCATTCATGCATTCAAAGACCAAGCACATACCTATCAAATATCATTTTCTCTGAGAACAAGTCCTTGAACAAAAGGTCAAATGGAGTATGTCCCCTCTAAGGAACAAGTTGCTGATATACTCACCAAACCACTGCCTAGGGAGACATTTGAATACCTCAGACAGAAGATGGGGGTAGTTGATGCATCATTTTCCTGTTGAATCTTGTCTGTTTCAGAGAAACAATGGTTGTACGTGAGTTTCATGAGGAGGATATGTGTATAGATGCTGGTTTATGAAGATACAGTCGCATCTATGTTGGTTTGAAGACAAATAGTGGGCCAGGCTTAGGATGAAAAGAGTCTGATATGGGTCTGACAGAGACCATCTGGCACAGGTTCAGGGGGAGCATATATTCTTCTAATAATGCATTGTTGGCATTATTTTAGAAGATCTTGGTTCAATTTCTTAGTTGTTTTTATTTCAGGTGGAATAGGTGCAGAGGGAGAACATGGTTGCTGGTCCGAATGATGATTGACAGATGTTGCTGATGAGAGTTGTTGATAACCATCATAATCTTGCTATAGATATTTCGCCTCGATGTCATGTATTTCTTTTCTTATCAAGGTCATCTAACAACCTATCTTGGTTTCCCCACTATCCCTGGGATGGATGAAGTAATGTCCTTGTTTTAGCATGTGTAAATTCTTGGTATGTCCCCACATGGTTGGGAGATTGATGTATGTACAAGTCTTTGGTGGTAGGAAGGTCATTTATAATGTATTAAGTTATGTATCTTCTTGTAGAAAATTTTCTTGCAGACCTTGCCTACAATCAGGGGGAGCTTGGAAAACACAATAGAGAAAAGAATTCAACATGTACTCAGGGGGAGAATAACCCTTTGCCCTTGATGTCAAAGGGGGAGAATGACATTGAGTGACTTGCGGTTGCCATCAAGTCCAAAGAGGGAGATTGTTGGCATTATGACACAGGTTTGGGTCTATGACGTAGGTATTGTCATGTTGAAGCCCCGAAAATTGGGTCTACAACAAAGGGGATACCCACCCTGTCCGGACTTTGGTTAGCAACTCCTTTTCCATTTGGTATAGTGGGTCCAACTGGGGATATGGGGCCAATTTCCCAATTTAAGTGTGTGTGTGTGAAGAATCGATATTTCCTTTCTAAAAGTTCCTAAGTGAGATGCTCTAATTCTAATTCTAATCTAATAATATGCAATTGTATTCTAATAAGAAGAAATATCTAAGTCTACACTAACCTGGGGTGTAATCCTTCTATTATGCAATCTAAATAGATTTCAAATAACAATTGGTAATAAAGATCATTCAACTGTTATGAGAAGATAATTCAATACAGATAAACCACTTCATATAAGAAGTTAGACGAAACAGTTGTGAAAAACATATCGCATAATAAGCTACTTATACATTAAGCATAAATAAATAGCTATCATAGTACAAAAGTGCCAAATGATAACTTAGGCATTCATGCATCAATATATAAACAGGTGAACATGAATATCACTTTTAACACAAAGGTCGAAATAATTAAGAGATAGAAGTACAATTTATAACTAGTTATACTCATGAGCTTCAAGTGATAATGATTTATCTCTTCTTAATCCAACATCCACTAAGAGTACAGAAGTGCAACATAAGTAGCAGATATTAAATATAGATATCAATAAATCATGTTCCATTCATTCATCAAAACCTCTTCGAAGGGTGCAAAAGTGCATGTTCTGAGGACAAGTTTTTGATAAATTTTAGGACCCTTCTCTAAATGCATGAGAAGGGTTTAAATACTACTAACTAAATCTAAAAATAACTTAATACAAAAATTTAGGATACAGTTTAAATGACCGTCCTTTTTTCAAGCAAAAATAAAGCAAAATTAATACTAATATTGAATCTAAAAACTAAAAACTAACTATTTCTGTATCTGTTCCTTGAAATCGCAAGAATTCAAAATTTGCTTGAGAAGGGTCGGTTAGCCGAGTTCAAACTTTAATTGTCCTGTGAAAATAGAATCAGTAAGAGCTGGTGCCATCTTATCGGTAGAATTGATGATGCCTTTGAGAGTCATACACTGGCTGTGTGGTTTTACCAAATACGCCCAGTAAGAATCCCAATTCAACTTAGTTAATCTTTTGATTGATTCTGCCTTTTCTTGAGATTTCTATCTCTAGTCTGTCTGCAATTGTTGTAGATATGTACATACCATATTGAAGATATTTTAGACAATTACTACTAGTTTTAGGATTCAAGTCTTACTTTTTTACCTCTAGCATTCTTTTTACAAATTTTTGGGCTTACAGTTGACTGAGCAATTAGAGTCTTTCCATTTCAATAAGTCTTTTCCTAGGCGCTAATCGCGCATCGGAAACTGCCTCCTTTCCTTGATCCATGCTTCCTTGGTGTGATTTTCGCCTCTTGTGCGTTTTCTTTTAGCAAATATAAAGCTTGAATTTTGTGAAAACAATGATTTCGTAAGCTCTTGACCCTGAGTCTTAAATTGTCTGTTTTTAATGTCAACACTGTCTAGTACCCATTTAACCATGTCAGTGTAAGGGAGAATTTTGGGCCTCGCCGCTATCCGGTGCAAAAACGAACAAGCTAAATCTGTAACTAATGCCTCGGAAGACCCCTGTGAACCTGCAGAAGCTGTAACCTCCATCACCTTGGGATTCTCTTCTTCAACTAGATTATACATGCCTTCCCAAGAAGTAATACCAGCGTCTATGTTACAACCAGTGTCTGTATATAGGGGCGTCATTTCTTTTTCGTCAGAGCTCGGAGCTTTGCCTTGCTTCCCCATAATATCCTCTATATTGCTTTGTATAATTATTTATTCTTCGTTCGTGCAGTTTACAAGTGAGGTGAGAGTAATAATAAGGAAAGGTGATGGGAAAGCTTTAAATGCTGAAGACATAAAAAATATACCACCTTATGTGAACTAGCTCTTCGATAAGCACAAAACCATATTTCATTAACAACTAGCAATTAACTCATTAATTAGCATTAAAGCGCATTACCAGGTCTTGGTTCATGGAAAAAGTTCTCTCGAATTATGAGCCCTAAAGATCTGTGATGAAGCAATTTTTAGATTTGCTTCGCAATATCGTAGATCGCTATATCACAATATCGCAATATCGTTTTATCGCTTTACCAGTAATATCGCTTTGCTACTCTATCGCAATATCGTAGGAGTGTGACGTATGACAATTTTCTGTTAAAGTGTTTTTTGCAAAATGCAATTTTGTGATATGTTCCATTGCATATCGGTGATTTAAGATTTTTCAGCGTAAGCGGTCTTTGATGCATGCGATGCGATATACATTTTTCAATATGTAGCCTCACATCGCAATCTCGCAATCTTAGAATTCGGCTCATAAGGAGGTATCCTATTATCCTTTTTGCAATGCGATTTTTCTTAAGGAATGATTTTATCTTACCTTATCATGAAACTTAAGCTTTTAGATTTTTCAAGGGTATTTTCCTAAGTTTATGATAGCAAGTTTTATTAAAAAGGAAATACAAGCACTAATTAATTTTTTAAAATTTTTTACGAAGGGTCCCCACTTATTTAGTGTTATTACTAATACTAAATAAGAAGGGGGGTTATTGTTGGCCACAACAATTGGTGATTCACTTGGAAGAACCAGTTATCTCTACTTTTCTTTTGAATTTTATAAACTTCCAAAACAGAAATTTTTCCAGAAAATTAAACTTTATTATAGAAAGACAAAGTACATTATGCTTTTACCTATAAATGAAATTTTGTTTCTTCTATTTTCAACGTTGATTATTTAGTCCCTCAAGCTAGTCCTTGTATCTCAATCAGTCACTACTTGGTTTATAAAGATAAAAATAAAGCCTTCTTTGTAAATCAGTTTTAAATATGCTCATTTATTGTAGGTAGTGCCTCTGCTGTCATCAGGCGTTTATAGCCTCAATAGGGTTACCTGTTACCCAACAATGATCATGTATCCTACTTAGAGAAATATACAATTTTCAAAGAGAAATCCATATATACACTCATTGCTTTCATTTTATTTTTTACCCTTAAAGAACAATGTCTTGGTTTGATAGCCAATTTATGACACAGTAATTCACTTGATTTATAGCTTTGCTAAACATGTTAGCTCGTGATGAGACCCCTTGTCTTTTGATTGCAACAATCTTCAGTCATTGCCCTGTTGTGGTATGCAGTATTAGCAAAGTCAGCAAGCTATAATATCTATGATGATGATAATTCAACTCGTGATGAGACCTCTTACTCTTTAGGTTAAAGTGTATCATTGGATTATTCTCTGAACGTTGTAGTTTCGTAGGTAGGTAGGAAGTCATTGTTTCCTTAAGACAACTCTAGACGACAATGGTAGAGTTTTTTGGAAAGAGATTTTCTACAAAGAATATTCATTTTTTTATTAATACCTTTCATTGGATTGATATAAAAAAATTTCCCACTAAAGGTCGTTTTTTTATCAAAATTTACAAAGTTGAAACTAGTATCATTTCTAGGCCTAGAATCTTTAACTATATCTTTCAATAATAATGATCAATTTTCTAAAATAATTCTATTTATACAAGCAAAAAAAAAAATCTAAAAGAGAATTTGTGTCTTTTTCATAAATCTCAAATGTAACCATTTACAACCAGTTTTATTATGGAAATAAAAACTAATCTACAAAATAGAAGAATAATCTCCTATGGAAAATATTTTTTGAGGATCTGTCCATTAACAGGTAAAGAATCCATTTTTCTTGTTAAATTCTGTAACATAAAAGTCGACGGACCTGTGACTTCTATGATTTGGAAAGGGCCAAGCCACATTCTTTGAAATTTTGTATGTTTCCCTTTTTCTTCATGAGCCTTGTCCCTAAGGAATAAGTTGGTGCTTCATCAATATATTGAACCAAGGCCAAAGAAGGAATTGTCAAATGAGTTGGAAGAACCACTTCTTTCTCATAAACTAAATTAAAGGGGGGACTGTCGATGGAGGCCTTCTGTGTTACTCGATCTGCCCATAAAGCATATATGAAAGACATGTGCCAATTTTTATGATTTTGGTCAATGGTTCTCTTAATAATTCTGATTAAGTTTTTATTTGTAGATTCAGCTAATCCATTCCCCTATGGATAGTAATTGGTGGAGTATTTAAGCTTGAAACCCCTTTTGAGTGCAAATTCAGTCATTGCACAGAAAAATATGATGCATTATCAAACATTAAAGCAGAAGGCAACCCAAACCTAGTGATTATGAACTGATCTATGAACTCGATGATATGTTTAGCATTAGCCGTCTTGATTGGAACTGCTTCTACCCATTTAGTAAAGTAATATGTTGTTGTAAGGATATATCATGTTGTTTAGAAGAGTGAGGAACGATCTCACCTATTATGTCCAATTCCCACTGATCGAAAGGTTGCTCAATGTTGACTGGTTGTAGTGGCAAGGATGGTTTCTTTTGTCTCCTAGCAGTGGTTTGACAGACTTGACATTTTCTCACGTAGTTATGTGATTCTTCGAATAATGTGGGCCAGTAATAGCCTGTGTGTAAGATTTTATGAGCAGTAATGTCTCCAGCATAGTGTCCACCTGCTGGCCCATCGTGGAGTTCCTGCAAGACTTTTTCAGCTTCAGATTTATCAAGACATCTAAGGAGAACAAAATCATAATTTATTCTAAAAAGAACATTGTTCACGAGCTGATATAGTTTGGCTTTCAACCTTACATCTATTTTCTTGGTATGATCAAGGTTTGAAGGAGCGTGTCCATTCTTTAGATAATAAATGATATCAGTGTATAATGACTCAACATCGTTTAGGGTTACCTCATAAATTTGTGTCTCTGCAGATGGAATTTCGGACATAAGTGATGCTTCGGCCAGCATTTTGCAAAAGCCATGACCTTTTACAATACTTGTTGGTTTGAATTATACGTCATATTCCTGTAAGGAAATAATCCAATTGGCTCTTTTCTCACCCACATCCTTCTGTATTAGAAGATTTCTTACCACTGGAAACGGTACTATGATTTTCGTATGGGTTTTGAGTAGAAAGCGTCTGAAATATTTAATTGCTTTGAAAACAGTGTAAGATTGTTTCTCCACATCTGAATAATTTAACTTAGCCCCCTGTAGATTTGAACTCAAAAAGAAATTGGGGCTTTTTCCCTTTCTTGATTTGCTTGAGTGAGTATTGCAGCATATGATCTATCAAAGGAAAATGTATATAAAATAAAAGGATCAGAAAGATTTGGAGTCGCTAAAGATGGAGCATTAACAATTGCTTGTTTGATCAAATTTAATGCCTCATATTCATCTTGGCCCCATTTAAAGTTTGAGTTCTTTTTTATCATTGCTTGTAAAGGAGACACGATTCTTGAAAAATCTGGAACAAATCTCTTTACAAAGTTAATCTAGCCAAGAAAAGATTGCATGGCTTTCTTGTTGTGAGGCAGGGGTATTTTGGAAATCTCCTTGATTCTATCAGGATCAATATGAATTTCAGATTTTGACACTATGAATTTGAGAAGTTTTCCTTCACTTAATGCAAAAAATGATTTTTCAGGTTAAGTGAAACTCCACACGTTTGACAACGTTGGAAGATTTGCTTTAAATCTTTAAGATGATTGTTTCGTTTCTTGGAATATACAGTTATATCATCCAAATAGATTACCACTGATTTATTAACTAATCCTTTGAACGCGATGTCCATGGCCCTTTGAAATGTGGCACCAGCGTTAATCATACCAAATGGCATCTTTTGATATGCCTATGTACCCCATTTAGTTATGAATGTGGTTTTTAATTGATCATCGGGATGTACCAACACTTGATTGTATCCTTAGAACCCATCCAAGAATGACATTAATTCTGACCCCACGACTACCTGTAGTATCTGTTCCATGGGAGGCAAAGGAAAATTATCCTTTTGGCAGGCTTTGTTAAGATTTCGATAGTCAATGTAGATTCTAATATCTCCATTTTTCTTTCTAATAGGGACCATATTGGAAACCCATTTGGAATGTCGAATGGGAAAAATTATTTTTGCTTTCAATAACTTATTGAGTTCAAATTTGATCTGGTTTTCTAGATTGGGATGGATATTTCTCAACTTTTGTTGGATATGTTTTTCATTGTTTATCATTGGAATAGTATGTTGGATGATGGAGGTGTTGTACATTTTCAGTTGATCTTAATTCCAAGCAAAGAAACTTTTGTATTGTCTCAAGAGATGAATATAAGCTAATTTTTCTTTAGGAGCTAGACCAAGGCCTAGGTTGATATTCTGTAGTTTGGTATCAGTTCCTAGATTTATTAAATCATAGTTCAAAGTTGAACTTTGGAGTTTTGAATTGGTAAATTTTTTAAACCGATCTTTCAAATCATAAAGGTCTTTTAACTTGACTACTGACTTACGTATAGCATTGTTAGTTCTATCTCGTTGCAATTGTCGATCATGTTGGTCTTCGTCAATTATTTGATTGCTGTAGGATCCTTCAGATGTGAGGAAACTCACAATATCAGGATCATCGTTAAAAATCCTCCAATTGGTAATGTTATCAGGAATCGAGGATCTAAATATTAATTCAATTGAAAATCGATCAGAGCTAAAATCTTCTAAAGGAATGAGCTTGGAAGCTATGTTAGCTAAGAGGTCTGCACTAGCATTCTGGAGTCTGGGAATTGAAAAAATATTAAATGCTATAATGTTTTCAGTCAGATCTTGAACTAAAATTGGTAATGTTTTAAATGACTTGATAAACAATATATAGTATTACGTACCTGTCTGATTACAATTCCAGAATCTCCGAAAACTTGAAGGTATTTGACATCTAATCCAATTGCTTTGTATAACCCTCAAACTAAAGCTTTGTATTCGATGGTATTGTTGGTGCAATCAAATTGGAGACTGCAAGTTAGCATAGTTTTATTTCCCTCTACACTTATTAACATGCATCCTTCTCCTACTCCTTTGTTAGACTTAGAAACGTCAAAAAATAACTTCCAAAATAAAGATTTATTTATAGGACTATCTATAAAATTAATACATTTAGAACTATCTGTTTGACAGAAATTTTCTACTTGAGATAAAAAATAATGTTGTAAGTAAGGCGAAGTATGAGCATTAAAATTCCCTAGGAAAGAATCTACTGAGTAGTTGCCAATGATGTTATTGTTGTATGCTACTGGTTCATTCTCTCCTTCCAGTTTTGTTACTATGTATTTCTAATGTCTTTCTCGCTCAACATTTATTTGATTTGGTTTACCATTGTAAGGGAGCCACATGTGCAACCAGTCAGTTGCAAAGTATCCATGAAGTTTTTTTGACCAATCTTTGCTAATAATTAAGCCATAAAATTCTGGAATATCAGCAACTAAAATGTCGATAACTTGACATACCTTTGGGTTGGATGACAACCTTATGGTAACCTGATTTAGTTCGCCAATCACTTCGACTTGTGATTGATCTAACTGAACTATGCGCACAGCAGATTTTTCTGGTTGAACGTTCAATTTTTCACATATTGACTTTGGTAAAATATTCGATGAAGCTCCAGAATCCACTAAGCAATTATGCAAATTTTTATTGAAAATTTCGTAAGTAGGAACAAATGGGGGAGTATGATATCTCGATCTTCCTCCAATTAAGGTGATATCATTTGGGTCAACTTTATTAATCACATTAGTTGGAGGTCTTCCCATGTCATGGGAAGCTTGAGAGATTACAACGGCGGGCAAAGGTGCAACTTGTACAGCATGTAATTCTTTCAAAAGTATCTTTTGCTGGTGTTTTAACTTGCTCAATTCGTAAAAAGTGATATTGTCCCTAGTCTTTTTCATGTCTTCTATGATATTATACTCCATTTCATTCGAAACGATCAGCGTTTTAGATGGAGTTGATGGATCTGTTTCGACTGGGCTGGTTTGAGTCGCTTTAGGTGTCGTTTTCTTGGCTGCGACTTTATCCTTAGTCATCGAGCTTGCACTCTTTGGCTTAGGGGTAGGTTGAGGAGGATCAAGTTGATTTCTACTGCGAGTACTAACCGGGGATGCCTCTTGATCCTCTTCATCTGGGAGGATGAAATCCCACATACCTTGTAACTCTACAACTTCTTCATTGGTATGTTCTTCGGTAGAGATTTCCTCTTCTTCTTGTTCGGATTCAGCACTTCTAATAGCGTTAGGGGGCTTGGAGTCGGTCGAAGGGTCTCTTTTAAAAGGTCTGTATGGCTTTTTAGCAGAGGTTTCTACCAAGTGTTTCTTAATGTCGACCATTTCATTAAAAATGGTCTTCAAAAAATTTTGCAGTCCTTCTAAATCGAACGGATCTTTCGATTGTTTTTCCTTGGGATCTTCTTTGAAAGTAACCTTCTTGGATTTTGTTTCTTCTATCGTATTTTTCTTTTCTAGGGCTATAATACATTTCTCTACTGTTATTGCTTCTTTCATATTTCCTAATAAAGTTGTTTTATTAGCCTTGTCAAGAATGATTTCTATGTTTGATGGTAAAGCAGTGATATACCATTCACTTCGCACTTCTTCACTAGGCTTGGAAGCAGTAGGAATTTTGTTTAACATTTTATTGAAACATGAATTGAAATCTTTGATAGGTTATTTTGACTCGGCCCTAAGGTTAGACAGGTCGTTGATCAATGTCGTCGTAGACCTATCATCACCAAACTTAATAAGGAATTATTCTTGGAAGATATCCCAACTAGTGATAGATCTGTTCGCATTATGATACAAGTGTTGTCCTTGATGTCAAGATGACAGATTATAGTTCAGCAGATCAGTAGCAAAGAATTGATTATCAGACTACAAAGAATGAAGAAAGCTGATTATATACACAGGTTCACTATATACCAAGTCACGTACATAGGCAAGTTATACGTAGGTTCACTATGTACCAAGTTGCGTATATACGCAAGTTCACTATATACCGAGTAGGGTATACATGCAGGTTATACACGCAGCTTCTCTATATACAAAAACGTGTATACACACGAGATTGCTGATCAGAAGTCGTGTATGCGTATGCACACACTTTCATGCACAGAAAAGCGCGTACATGTGGGAAAGCTTATTTTTGGGTCTGTGGTATTTAGACCTAAGGTTTTGGTCCTTGGTATTGCGTCCGAAGTGTTGAACCCAGGTATTGGGTCCCTGGTATTGGTTCTCAATGGTTTTGGACCATGGTATTGAGTAAGGCCTAAGACTATAAAAGGAGAAGAAGATCATTAGGCAAAGGCATGGAAAAAGACTTGAATAGCTGATGTAGTATGAGATCCAGTATGGAGGATATGGGTTATGATGCATTGCTTGATCTGAGCTAACGAGGGATCTCACCGGTGGATGGAGAACAAGATCTAAGGATAAATCGGGATCAAATGGTTTGAAATGAACTATATCTATATGGTTGATTATGTTTGTTTTAGATCTATATACTGACGCATGCAATGTTATGAATTGGGTATAACTTATGTTGGAAATAGCTGCAAGACATGATTGAATATTTATAGATCTGTACGCGGGTTGGCTTTGGTAAAAGCATGTATGTACGCGGGTTTGGTTCGTCCAAGTAGCTTATACCATTTAAGCTATGATTTTTGATGATACAGTTGGTTCTAAATAGTGTTGCAGAGTTCAAGGTTCAGCTCTGTGTTCTGGTGACTGCTTTTTGTTGACAGGGTTTCAGTGATTCAGTATTGGGTGATTCAGAGATTGATAATGCTAGTGTTGATTGACTGTGTGCTTCAATGATATTGATGGGTCTAGTATGAAAATTGGATGAAATGTGGCCTTCAGATTATAGTATTGTGCTTCAGGAGTCTCCAGTCTAAAAATGTATGAAATGTGGTACTTCGAGGAAGAAAGAGAAGGGTGTTGCCTTCTGTAGGTCAGCACCTACATACTAGTAAGTGGATCGGCTAGTACAAGATCTAAGGGGGTTGTAGCTCCCTTCCAGGAGAGTCTCGAGAATGAGAGAAGGTTGTAGCCTTCTGTAGGTAAAAGTCTGCGTACTGGTATAAGACTGCACCAGTACAGAACTATTGTAAAAGAAGTTTCTTATTAAAAGAAGATAGAGATGACTTGCAGCAGGTGGTTTTCACCCACATTGGGTTTCCACCTTATATCACGGTGTTCATGTGTGCTTCTTGTGTGTGATGATCTGTTCTGGTTTACTGTACTTTCTTACTATACACATGGTTAAAGAATTTCTGATGCACTAACTAAAGATCAACATTTAATGGATTAATTGAATCATAGGTATTCTGGATATACGCTAGTTGCATTTGACATAGTTTCGTATACACGTGGGTTCCCTTAATTGAGGCAGTGTATATGTATCTAAGTTTTGAAATGAAGAAGTTTTATTGATTTGATAATACTGATTCACCCCCCCTCTCAGTATTATTTCCAACAATTGGTATTAGAGCAGGTCCTTTGCTAGAGGTTTGATCGCTTGAAGGAGATCCGTGGAACAATGGGAAATAAGCTTAAGAAGAAAGCACCTAAGAAGAAGAAGACATCTCAAAAGAACTATGACAATGGGTGGATGGATTGGGGAATATGTGGAAGAAGCACATCAAGTTCAGAATCACTTCAGAATGAAGATGAGCAAGATCTATCAGGTATGAATTTGTTATCCTCTGGTGATACATCTATTTATCCTCTTAAAGATAATGAAAGTGATAGTGAAACAACTGAATTTGCACTTATGGGTGAGAAAGAAAGATATAAAATAGAGGCAATATTATAAGGTTTACAAAAAAAATTAGAGAACAACAAGATCTATTGAACAAAAGGGAATGTGCTTTGAAAGAAGAAGTTACCAAACTAAAAGCTCAACTAGAGGAAGGAAACAAGGTAAGGAAGTTACTCAAGGACAAGGAAAATCAATGTCAAAAGTTGCAAGATGAAGCGACATCATTACGAATGAAGTCAATGAAAGGAGCACAACCATCAAGAAACTCAAAGATAGATCTAGTTACTATGAAAGGCTTGAAGCTATGATCCTCTCGCTAAAGGAAGATCTTGAAGAATCAAAGAAGCAGAATAAAGAACTACTCCAAGCTCTTGAAAAACATGAAAATGAAGTTCTTGAACTAGGACATCAATTGGAAGAAGAAAGAAAATTTGAAAACATGGAGAAGCAACATCGTGAAAGGGAAGAGCAACTTCAGGTTGAGGTAAATATTCTAAATGATAAATTAGAAAAGAAGGATAAGCTCTTACGATTTCAAGATAGTACTAAGATTTTAGATGATATTCTTAGTAGTCAAAGATCTCCTACTATCAAAATTGGTCTTGCTTTTCATGAATGCATTGAACGTGAATATAGTTCACAAAGTACGACAAGGAACTCTAATGCAAAATCTGAGATGCTCAAAAGGGAAATGAAAGGTCAACTCCGTCAACAACAAAGGAAAGAAATTCTTCAATGAAAATCTTTTACTCCTCCAATGAATAATGTTGAATGTTATGTATGTCATAATCTTGGACATGTTGTAGCCAGATGCAGAAGAAGAATAAGTCAAGATCATCACTCAAAAACATCATCACATTCCAGGTACTTTCAGGGATATTGTTTTTATTTCAATATGTTTGGTCACAAAGCTATTGATTACTACAAAAGGAATATGAAACATGTAAGATGCTATGCATGTAACAAGCTTGGCCATAGAGCAAAGGAATGCAGGAACAAAGTACGCGCAGCATACCAAAAGGAGAAAACATCATCACGCTTGAAGATATGGAAGAAGAAGGAAGTTCAGACAGAAAGATGTGGCACAACACAACACACTCAGACACAACACAACACAAATATAACAGACTCAGGGGGAGCTGAAAGTATAAAACTTCAGTGTCCTGAATATCATACACAAGTTTCATAAAGGAAATTCGCATATATACACGAGTTACACACTACACAGTCGCGTATATGTCAGTCTAATGAAAAGCAGTAGGGACAAGCTTAGAAAAAGGGTCTGATATGATTCAGTCCATTATTTATGTTTGATAATGGTTACAATCTGTTGGTGATGTGAGCAAATGTCTTGATACTTGTATGATGTTTAGAAGTGTTTTTTATCCTAACTTGATGATGATAATGCCTTGGTACTTCCTGCTGACATATGCATGATCAGATTTGATAGTAAACAAGATGGCACATGTTCTGGGGGAGCAAATAATATTCTAATGCTGCATTGTTGGCATTATGGTTAGTAGTCCTTAGTGATGATGCTTATATGGCTAAGTGATGTATCTTGATGGTTATGAGTTGTCCATGACAAAATCTCATATGTTTCTTGGGGCTACATAGTTGATGTTCAGATCAAATTTGTGTTTGATTCTCTGATGATGCATATATGGTGCTTACATGGTGATCTTCATATGGATAAGGAGAAGTAAAACGCTTGATGATGAGTCATTCATATGCTTCTTTCGTCATATGCATAAGGATCATATAATACAGCTATTGTGCATGATTCCTATAATGTCCTGGCACTCATGTGGATGAGGATTGTTGATGGTATCAAGAAGTCTTGTCTTGAGCTCCAGATACATAGTGTTGGATACATGGAGCTGAATTATTGGAGATATGATGATGATGAGTTCTTACTCATATGATGATAGAATTCTATTCAAAAGGAAGAGTTGATATCATGCCTGGTTATAGGAAAGTTACATGTCACTGATCTGGAAGTGGCTGTATACACAAGTTTCATAAGAAGGATCCGCGTATATACGCATGTTTCTATCAGTCACTTATATGATGATTTGAAGGAAATGAGTGGGCCAAATGCAGGATGAGAAGAGTCTGTTATGGGTGTGACAGAGACCATCTGGAACAGGTGCAGAGGGAGAACATTATTGCTAGTCTAGATATTGTTCACAGATCCTTATGGAGTAGATCATACATTGTGTATGATAGTTTCTGATGACTATCATGGTCTTATTTAGATGATTGGTCTCATGTAAAGGTCATACCAAGAATCATGATGTAATAGTGTGTCTCTATCTATTGTAGTCATTTGATGAAATCTCTTCTGATGTAATTTGTACCACCCTCTATGCATAGGAAGGATCATGAAATATTTCAGTCATGTATTTCTTTTATTATCAAGGTCATGTAACGACCTATGTTGGTTTACCCACTATGCCTGGGATGGCTGATGTTATACTCTTGTATTATCATGTGTAAACCTTGATGTATCCCCACTTGGTTGGGTGGATGAGTCAAGTTTGGTATATCTCCATTTTGATGGGAGATGGATGTATGTATGTGTCTTTGGTAATAGGAAGGTCATTTATGATGTATAGAGTCATGTTCTTCTTTTATAACATGTTGTTGCAGACCTTGCTTAGAGTCAGGGGGAGCATGAACAACTCATTTTAGTAGAGCAAAGATTTCAGCATGTATTCAGAAGGAGCATGGACAGATTGGTACACCTTGACATATACATAGGGGGAGCTCATTTAGAGATTTCAACAGGTACTCAGTGTGAGTATGGACAACGAAATGTTTATCAAGGAAATAGAATATCTTGGTTCGCCCTTTGCCCTTGATGTCAAAGGGGGAGAGTGATTTGGTATTGTTGCCATCAAGTCCAAAGGGGGAGATTGTTGGCATTATGATGCATGTGTTGTACTTGATGGCAACCCACTCGTAGAAGAACAACTCACTTATATATAACTAGATGAATCTATGAAAGAGACATCAGATGTAACAGAATACATGGGATGCAGGACAACTCAAAGGAATCAGATGACAGTTCTCGATATGACAAGTTAGCTTTGCCATCAGTCCAAAGGTGGATATTGTTGGCATTATGATACAAGTGTTGTCCTTGATGGCAAGATGACAGATTATAGTGCAGCAAATCAGTAGCAAAGAATTGATGATTAGACTACAAAGAATGAAGAAAGCTAAGTATATACGCAGGTTCACTATATACCAAGTCGTGTACATAGGCAGGTTATACGCAGGTTCACTATGTACCAAGTCACATATATATGCAAGTTTGCTATATACCAAGTAGGCTATACACGCAGGTTCTCTATATACAAAAATGCATATACACGTGGGATTGCTGATCCGAAGTTGTGTATGCGTATGCACGCACTTTCATGCACAAAAAAGCGCATACATGTGGGAAAGCTTATTTTTGGGTCTGTGGTATTTAGACCTATGGTTTTGGTCCTTGGTATTGTGTTCGAAGTGTTGAACCCAGGTATTGGGTCCCTAGTATTGGTTCTTAATGGTTTTGGACCATGGTATTGAGTAAGGCCTAAGACTATAAAAGGAGAAGAAGATCATTAGGCAAAGGCATGGAAAAAGACTTGAATATCTGATGTAGTATGAGATCCAGTATGCAGGATATGGGTTATGATGCATTGCTTGATTTAATCTAAGGAGGGATCTCACCAGTGGATGGAGAACAAGATCTAAGGATAAATCGGGATCAAATGGTTTGAAATGAACTATCTATATATGGTTGATTATGTTTGTTTTAGATCTATATATTGACACATGAAATGTTCTGAACTGGGTATAACTTAAGTTTGAAATAGCTGCAACACATGATTGAATATTTATAGATCTGTACGCGGGTTGGCTTTGGTAAAAGCGCGTATGTATGCGGATTTGGTTCATCCAAGTAGCGTATACCATTTAAGATATGATTTTTGATGATACTGTTGGTTCTGAATAGTGTTGCAGAGTTCAGGGTTCTGCTCTGTGTTCTGCTGACTGCATTTTGTTGACAGGGTTTCAATGATTCAGTATTGGGTGATTCAGAGATTGATAATGCTAGTGTTGATTGACTGTGTGCTTCAATGATATTGATGGGTCTAGTATGAAGATTGGATGAAATGTGGTCTTCAAATTATAGTATTGTGCTTCAGGAGTATCCAGTTTGAAAATGTATGAAATGTGGTACTTGGAGGAAGAAAGAGAAGGTTTTTCCCTTCTGTAGGTTAGCACCTACATACTAGTAATTGGATCGGCTAGTACAAGAGCTAAGGGGGTTGTAGCTCCCTTCCAAGAGAGTCTGGAGAACGAGAGAAGGTTGTAGCCTTCTGTAGGTAGAAGCCTAGGTACTAGTTTAAGAATGCACCAGTACAGAACTATTGTAAAAGAAGTTTCTTATTAAAAGAAGATAGAGACGACTTGCAGCAGGTGGTCTTCACCGACATTGGGTTTCCACCTTATATCATGGTGTTCATGTGTGTTTCTTGTGTGTGATGATCTATTCTGGTTTACTGTACCTGCTTACTATACATATGGTTAAAGAAGTTCTGATCACTAACTAAAGATCAACATTTGATGAATTAATTGAATCATAGATATTCTGGATATATGCTAGTTGCATTACACATAGTTTTGTATACACGCGGGTTCCCTTAATTGAAGTAGCGTATATGTATCTAAGTTTGGAAATGAAGAAGTTTTATTGATTTGATAATACTGATTCACCCCCCTCTCAGTATTATTTCCAACAAGATCCATATGGTAATGAAAAATACCATGATCCAGCTATTCCTTGCAAAGTATAAGGAAAATTTCGAACGACGACGTCTTCATTGGTAACTCCATTGAGATTTATGGATAGCATAAAGTTATTTATATGTTCTTCCGCTAGCATGTCTGCTTCAGGATTAAACTTGGGCAGCCATTTTTCAGGATGGGTCAGTAGCTGACTCAAGAGTGCAGGCAATAAGACTGCCCCTGGGTTATTCTATGGAGATTGGGCCATTACTGAACAACTAACAGAGGAAAGTGCAGAAGATGATCCCTGTGGTTGAGAAGATGAGGATATTATGACTCCAGATAATTAAGAAGGAGATGTGGAAGTACTGGTGGACTAATGGACAATGATCTGAAGTGGAGGAGTCGATGGTTGACTTCGCGGTGGAGAGGTTGAGATGGATGATGATGATGAAATGGTCTCGCTATCGGAACCCTTAGAAGATTTCCTTGCTCTCTTCCTTGTCGGTAGAGGTAACTCGGGTGGTTGAACGCCAAACTTTTGACTCTTTAATCTGGTAAGGGGATGAGCAGGGTTATATTGCGAAGTCATGCGGCCTTGAGATTTATCAGATCTTTGAGGAGATATAGAAAATCATTGAAGTTTGTGAATTAGAGATTCAAGTTCAGGAGGTTCAATAGTAGATTGTTCTGAAATGTCGGGATTTGTAGCAGCGGATGTTGTTCTTGGGACTTCTGGCTTTGTATTTAAAGATTCTAAATGCAATGAAGAAGTCGGGGGAGATGGTGAGGGCGATTTACTCTCAAAATGGTATTTAGATTTAGACTTTCTTTCCATTCACAGTTCAGGCCCTCCTTCTAGCGCGAAATATGTTGAAGCTCTGAAAATCGAGTCTACAACAAGGGGGATACCCACCCATCCAGACCTTGGTTAGTAGCTCCTTTTCCATTTGGCATAGTGGGTCTGACTGGGGATATGGGACTAGTTTCCCAATTTATGTGTGTGTGTGTGAAGAATCGATATTTCCTTTCTAAAAGTTCCTAAGTGAGATGCTCTAATTCTAATTCTAATCTAATAATATGCAATTGTATTCTAATAAGTAGAAATATCTAAGTCTACACTAACCTGGGGTGTAATCCTTCTGTTATGTGATCTAAAAAGATTTCAGATAATAATCAGTAATAAAGATCATTGAACTGTTATGAGAAGAGAATTCAATACAGATAAAGCACTTAGTATAAGAAGTTAGACGAAATAGTTGTGAAAAACATATCGCATAATAAGCTACTCATACATTAAGCATAAATAAATAGCTATCACTGTACAAAAGTGGAAAATGATAACTCAGGCATTCACGCATATATATATAAACAACTGAACATGAATATCACTTTTAACACAAAGTCAGAAATAATTAAGAGATAGAAGTACCATTTATAACTAGTTCTACTCATGAGCTTCAAGCGATAATGATGTATCTCTTCTTAATCCAACATCCACTAAGAGTACAGAAGTGCAACATCAGTAGCAGATATTAAATACAGATATCAATAAATCATGTTCCAGTCATTCATCAAAACCTCCTCGAAGGGTACAAAATGCATGTTTTGAGGACAAGTTTTTCATAAATCTCAGGACCCTTCTCTAAATGCATGAGAAGGGTTTAAACACTACTAACTAAATCTAAAAATAACTTATTACAAAAATGTAGGATACGGTTTAAATGACCATCCTTTTTTCAGGCAAAAATAAAGCTAAATTAATACTAATATTGAATCAAAAAACTAACAACTAAGTATTTTTGTATCTACTCCTTGAAATCACAAGCATTCAGCATTTGCTTGAGAAGGGTCAGCTTGCCGACTTCAGACTTTAATTGTCTTGTGAAAACGGAATCAGTGAGAGTTGGCACCATCTTCTCGGCAGAATTGATGATGCATTTGAGAGTCATACACTGGCTATGTGGTTTTACCAAATACGCCCAGTAAGAATCCCAATTCAACTTAGTTAATCTTTTGATTGATTCTTCCTTTTCTTGTCCAATCTGTCTGCAATTGTTGTACATATGTACATACCATAATGAACATATTTCATAAAATTACTACTAGTTTTAGGATTCAAGTTTTACTTTTTTACCTCTAGCGTTCTTTTTACAAATTTTTGGGCTTACAGTTGACTGAGCAATTAGAGTATTCCCATTTCAAGAAGTTTTTCCTAGGCGCTAATCATGCATCGGAAACTGCCTCCGTTTCTTGATCCAGGCTTCCTTGGTGCGATTTTCACCTCTTCTGTGTTTTCTTTTAGCAAATATAAAGCTTGAATTTTGTGAAAACAATGATTCCATAAGATCTTGACCCTGAGTCTTAAATTGTCTATTTTTGATGTCAGCACTGTCTAGTACCCATTTAACCATGTTAGTGTAGGGGAGAATTTCAGGCCTCACCGCTATCCGGTGCAAAAATGAACAAGCTAAATCTGCAACCGATGCCTCGGAAGACCCCTGTGAACCTGCAGAAGTCCTAACCTCCATCACCTTGGGATTCTCTTCTTCAAGTAGATTATACATGCCTTCCCAAGTAGTAATACCAGCGTCTCTATTACAGGCGGTGTCTGTATATAGGGGCGTCATTTCTTTGTCATCAAAGCTTAGAGCTTTCCCTTTCTTCCCCATAATATCCTGTATACTGCTTTTGGATAATTATTTGTTCTTTGTTCCTGCAGTTTACAAGTGAGGTGAGAGTAATGATAAGGAAAGGTGACGGGAAAGCTTTAAATGATGAAGACATAAAAAATATACCACCTTACATGAACTGGCTCTTCGATAAGCACAAAATCATATTCCATTAACAACTGGAAACTAACTCATTAATTAGCATTAAAGCGCATTACCAGGTCTCGGTTCATGGAAAAAGTTCTCTCGAATAATGAGCCCTAAAGATCTGCGATGAAGTGATTTTGCGATTTGCTTCGCAATATCACAAATAACTGTATCGCAATATCACAATATCATTTTATCGCTTTCCCGGTAATATTGCTTTGCCGCTCTATCGCAATATCGCAATAAAACAATATCGCAGGAGCATGACATATGACAATTTTCTGTTAAAGTGTTTGCTGTGAAATTCGATTTTGCGATATGTGCCATCGCATATCAGTGATTTAATATTTTTCAGCATAAGTGGTCTTTGATGCATGCGATGCGATATACGTTTTTAAATATGTAGTCTCGCATCACAATCTCACAATCTTAGAATTCGGCTTGTATGGAGGTATCATATTATCCTTTTTGTGATGTGATTTTTCTTAAGGAATGATTTTATCTTACCTTATCATGAAACTTAAGCTTTTTAGATTTTTCAAGGGTATTTTCCTAAGTTTATGATGGCAAGTTTTATTAAAAAGGAAATACAAGTACTAATTAAATTTTTTTACTAAGGGTCCCCACTTATTTAGTGTTATTACTAATACTAAATAAGAAGGGGGGTTGTTACTGGCCACAACATGCCCTTAATGGCAACTCACTCAAATGATAGATCACAGTTCAGGATCTCAGAATGAAAGAAAATAAGGTATACAGGTTACTCTTAACAAAGTAGTGTATACACGATATATTACCAATCAAAAGGCGTGTATACGTATGCACGCACTTTCATGCAAAGAAAAGTGCGTACATGTGGGAAAACATATGTTTGGTCCATGGTATTTAGTCTGATATAATTGAACGTATGGTTTTCGTCCTTGGTATTGCATCCAAAGTGTTGAACACAGGTATTTAGTCCCTAGTATTGGTTCTCAATGGTTTTGGACCATGGTTTGAGTAAGGCCTAAGACTATAAAAAGGGAAGGAGGCCATTTGGCAAGGGTATCGACTTAAGTGTTGAATATCTTAAGAGGAGCAAGATCTGGAATACTAGTGATTGGTTTCTGGTGCATAGCAGGATATGAATCAAGGAGGAACTTGAGCATTATAAGATGGTTAAGTTCTATTGATGGGTAAAATCTCAAGCCTTGAAGAGAAGTATCTTTGTGTGTTTTTGATATGTTATATTTGGCACCTGTTTTGATCTATAAATCTGATAATCTGGGTATAAATGATGTTGCAATACTTGAAAAGGGAAAATTGTCTTTTATAGATCTATACACAGGTTCGGCACATCAGAGGCACGTATACACGCCGGTTGAGTAAGCAAAGACAGCGTATATGCTAGTTGTCCTTAATACAACTGCATATGTACGTAGGTTTCTACATTCTGAAGTAGCGTACATCTCATGAAATATGCTTTAGCTGGTTCTATTTATTGTTGCAGTGTTCTGGGTTCAGAATTGGTGTCTGGTTACTATTATTTCTTTCTGGCTACAACATTCTGAGAAGTGATTGGTTGATTCTATATTGGTTTGTACAAAGCAGATTGATTGATGCAGATATACTTGATGTTTGATCTAGTCTGAAAATTTATGAAATGTGGTCCCTGAAAGAAAAGAGAAGGTTGCAGCCTTCTGTAGGTCAGCACCTACGTACTAGTACATCAGCTAGTACAAAAGATAAGTGGGTTGTAGCTCCCTTCCAGAAGAAGCTAGAGAATGAGAGAAGGTAGTAGCCTTCTGCAGGTAGCAGCCTACGTACTGGTATAAGACTGCACCAGTATAGAAACATTGTAGAAAGAAGTTTCTAATTGAAAGAAGATAGAGACAAATTGCAGCAGGTGGTTTTCACCCACATTGGGTTTCCACCTTACATCTTGTGTTCTTTTGTGTGACTGTCTACTCTATTTTTCTGTTCCTGGTTATTATTTATATGGTTTTGACACATAGATTAATGATCAACATCTGAAGAATAAATTAAATTATAAGTCTGCAAGTTATACGCAAGTTTCATTAACCAGAGTTGTGTATACACGCTTTTTTCACTAACTGAAGTATCATATACAAATGTTTGTATGAATTGAAAAAGAATTTAATAATACTGATTCACCCCCCTCTCAATATTATTTCCAACAGTATGGATTGGCTAAAGTCCACAAAAGGTGGCATTTGATTTCTGAGACATAGAAATCCCACTAACTAATGATGTGGAGGTGCCAATGGTGAGTCCACCTTATTCGTTTTTGGTAGTACGAGTAGGAATCCATGTGTTAAGTAACACCCTAGTGCTAGATATCATATGTGAACTATTTAAAAAGGAAAATGGACCACACATGACATGTTCACTAACTTTTGTGGGAAAAGGGTCTAAAGGTTTTATCACAATTGAATTGAAGTTAAGTAGAATACTTTTGTCAAATAATTCATTTTGAAAGTGTTTAACCCCTTTGAATATGAATAATGAGTCTCTACACTTGTGTATCTTATCTAAGAAACCGCCACTTGATGGTCAAAGATTGTGATATCTTAGTAGGACACACTCATAGATATAAGTCTCTCATAAATAAATAATATATATTATATATATATATATTATATATATATATATATATATATATATATAATATATATATATAAGAAAAAAAATTTCACTTGTTTTAAAGTAAATTAGCAAATGGAATTGTTATACAAACTTATCTCTTAGCAACAACTTCGTCAGAACATTATTTCTCTCCTCATCGGTGGAGATGTACTTCAATGTTAGTACTCTCCTATGTTCCATGTCACATATGTAGTGGTACTTGATCTTAATATGTCTCGACCTGTCATGGAACATAGTATTCTCTAAAAGCTTCACATAGCTTTGGTTATCACACTATGACACCATCCGTTCAAAATTTTGGTTGAACAATCCTTCAAAAAAAAATTGTATTCATATTTCTTCTCTACAAGCCTCATTGGTTACGATTTACTATACTTTTGCATTTTTTAGTGCAATAGGCCTCTAATTCCTGCTCATCCATGACATAATAATGTATCCCAAACTGAAGCATACTCTTGAGGTACTCTTTCTATCTTTAGCACTTCCTCCCTAATCAGAATCTGTATATCCCAGAAGTTGTACATTATTGTTCGGAACAAATCTCAATCCATAATTCATTATACCAAACAAATATCTCAAAATGTTCTTTGTTACAATCCAATTCTCATGTCTCGGTTCAACCTAGAGAAAGATCAATGTTTTAACAATGAAGGATATGTTTGACTTGGTGTTAACTAAATACATCGATGAACCAATCAACTATTGGTACATAGATTGATCTACCAATCTAGAGTTGAATCCTATTAACTTCTTCAAGTTTCTCACCATGGGAATCACCATGGATTTGCAATACAATATACCAAATACCTAAAGGAACTCTAACAAATACGTTCCTTAACTAAGGAAGACTTTTCCAAGTTTCTAACACACTTCTAATCCCAAGTAATAGTGCATCAACCCAAGATCCTTTATATTGAACTCATAAGCCAATTGATTCTTCCATTGAATGATAAGAGGATCGACATCTGTCAAAAATAAGTCATCAACATATAATAATAAGATAAGAGGTACACTCTTCATAACCTTAAAGTAAATGTTTGGATTGACTTCACTCTTGGTAAATACCAGTCTCATCAGTATCGATATAAGGATAACAAGCTCATAGAGCTTGCTTTAGCCCATACAAGGCTTTCTTCAACTTCCTTTCATAATACCTCAAAGCCTTGAGGTTTCTCTATGTACACCTCTTCCTTAATCACACCATTGAGGAAAGTAGTATTGACATCCCTATAGTGCAATTTCCATTCCAACGAAGTAGTAAGAAAAATGATAGATCCAATAGAGGTGTACTTGACAACTAGAAAAAAGTCTCATCATAGTCTTCTCCCTCTTTTAGGGAGAACCCACTAGACACGAACCACACCTTATATTTGTTGATATTATCATATGAAACATGATTAATATTGTATAACCACTTGGAAGTCACCATTGACTTCCATCAGGCCTTGGCACAATCTCCCATACTTCATTCTTAATGATTTACTAGTATTCCTCATTCATCGCTTCCTTCCATACCTATTGGCTAGCTAATTTTTCATATGTGGAGGTTCTTCATCAATGAGTCTTGTCATGAGAGTTGCATAGTTTGAGAACTTATTATATTTCTTCACCTCTCTAAATGTGTCATTAAGAGTTGCATGTCCTTTCACCTCTCCTAATGTGGATGTAAGCCATGTTGGTCTATTCTTGATCTCTAGAACTATAACTGGTTTTGCTAGATCTTGAGGCCCTTCTAGCCTTCTGGCACATTTTGTAGAACTTGAGTGTTCCTCCTTTGAGGCACCCCCCTTCACCTCATCCAAGGAATTTATAGGGACTTCCTTTGACTTCCAATATGTCACTTTCTCATTGAATGACACATCTCAGATGACCTCAATCTATCGTTGTTCTAGAATGTATACTCTGTAAGCCTTCAGTGATTCGTTATGTCCAACAAATATGTTCTTCTTTCCTAAAGCATCAAGACTTTTTGTCTTATCCTTAGGAACATGAATATATGCAATACAACCAAAGATTCTCATGTTGCTAACCTTTGGCTTCCTTTCAAAGAAATATTCTTCAAGAGCCATACCTTCCAGAAATCTATGAAGACTTCTAAATTTAATGTAGAAAATTATTTGTGATGTCTATAAATCATGCATCATGGCCTTGGAATATTATTCAATGGACCCATTGTTTCATTTTCCTACACCATTGTGTTGTGGATTATAGGTGATAATTAGCTCCATCTTAATCCCAGCCTACTTGCAAAAATCGACGGGATCCTTGAGGTGTATTATCCTCGATTGTCATATCTCAATATCTTGATCTTCCTACTTGTCAAGTTTTCCACTTCAGCTTTTCATTCCTATGACTTTTCAAATACCTCATGTTAGCCTTCAGGAGATATATCTGTATCTTATAGGAAAATTCATCAATAAATTTCACATCGTACAATAAAAAACCAAGTGATTTTACATGCATCGAACCATATACACTAGAATGAATCAAATCCAAAGATTCCTTAGATGTATTATCATTGTTTTGAAATGGTTTCTTGATGTTCCTCCCAAGAGATAACCTTTACATACACCAACATTCTTTGTTTGCAATTCAGGAACACCTAATACTATTTGACTCAACTCAGGTAATGCTATGAAATGAAGATATCCATATCTTCTATGCCATAGCTCAGTTGGATTTATCTCATCATGCGCTGATGCTTGATATTGTTCACTCATAGTTCTATATAACCTTCCATCATAAATTCCAATAACCCTAGCATCATCTATACTATATCCCTTGGACCAAACAAGTACCTTTCCATCGACAAAAGAAACTTTATCTCCTTTATATTGTAAACAAGAAAGATAGACAAGATTCTTTTTCAAACCCGATACCTAAAGAACATTGTTGAGACATGCAATGTTACCATATTCCAACTCTATGGATGCCTTTCCAACTTGTTTCATTACATAGTTATTATTATCTCCCAATTCAACCCTTTTAGATAATTTATTTTCTATTATTCTTGATAGATTCTGATGCCCTCCAATCATGTGCCTTTATGATCCAATATCAACCAGGAACATGTCATCACTATTTTCAAAGGAACCTATCAAAGAAGAATAGTAAAAGAAATCATTTTCACCTTTGAATTTCTTTGGTTTTTCTTCTTCAAGATTTGTTGTGGAAGAATGTTTCTCCCCTTTTCTCTTCTTTTTATTGGGCATGTTAAGAAAATATCTCTTGAAATGTCCATATTCAGGATAACCATAACATTGGATCTTTGATAAGTATTTCTTCTTCTAGTGGGAGAATATCCCTTTCTTGACTTCTTGTGTTGGGGTCCAAACTTCTTATTTCCTTTGTTCTTGAAACGAGTTGCAAGGGATTGAAATTACTTATCTTGACAATCCCTAGCTTTCAATATGGCTTCTTCTTGAGTACATGATGTCCATAGTTGTTTAAATGTATGAGTCTCCTTTCAACTATTTATACTTGCTGCAACAGCATCCCATGACCTACAAAGACAATTTAGAGTTGTAATCACTAGTTCTTAATGGAGAATGGATTCTCCAATTGCTTGTATTTGATATCTTATTTGACAAATGCATAAATATTAAGAAGAAATAGTGTCTTCATGATCCATCCTTGTGTTTCCAAGTTCATTCTTCAAGCTCATTGATTGACCAACATTCTTAACAGTGTAGAGATTCATTAGGGAACCATACATGTTCTTTTAAGTATCAAGTTTTGAAATATAGAGAACCAAATTATCCCTAATGGAGTCCACTATAATGATCATATCATTGATGGCATCCTCCTTGAACTTTGATTTTCCTACATCATCTTCTAGTTCAATAACCTTTCCTATCACAATGTCCAACACCTTATTCTTGGTAAGAAGAATATTTATTTTAACTTTCCAAGCTCTGAAATTAGATGCTCTCTCCAGCTTGTTTTTCAGATTTCACAGAAGAAGCCACAGAAACCAACCTGTAAGAAGGGCTTGAATAAAATTCGTTTTATGGTTTTGCCAAGGTGATCTCAATGTTCCCTTCTTCTTTCATGAAAGATCTAATACCATGTTGATTTTCATAGTGCAATTAGGGTTAGCACAATATTTTGGAATTTTGATCAGTACTTTTGATGTAGATATTCTTTTAACTGATTGAAATATATCATTAAACAATTATACTTCATAAATTCAACCATAAATAAGAGTGGAACAATAGATATGACAACCCACAAAACAAGACAAGATTTACCCTAGGAAAACCCATAAAGGGGGAGAATCCAACAACTTTTTTCAATACAGAAATTCTTCTTGCTTAGTGAAAGACACACCTTGACCTATGGTCAAACATGTCTTTCTCCTCCAAGTCAAGTCACCCAATCTAATCCCACACTTCACTCTACCTATGTGACCCAAAGTTTTTGTCATCCTACAATAGCCAGTTTCCCCAAAATTTTCAGTCCTACAATAGTTGCCCTACTAATCCAAAAAATTTTCCCCCTCCTACAACAGTTTCCCTAGAGAAAAGTGAACTACTGAGAGAGAGATACTAAACCACATGTACGATTTCAAGAGAGAGCGGAAAGAGATGTTTCAACCTCCTTCATCCTACTTCGTCCTTCTTTTCCTTCACTTGTTTCCCTAAAAAATGTCTTATGTGTGAGAATGTGAATGCCCAAACAGAGGAGGTCCAGTTGTATTTATATAGTAGTATGTCCTAGATTAATGGATGTGTCTCTTGGCTAGCATTGATTTGACTTGGAGGGAAGCTGACTTGTCACTTTTGGAACTAAAATTTACATTTCAAATTTTCAAATTTTCATCTTTAAAAATTAGGAATGGTACTTTGTCTCAAAATAAATTTTCCTTTTGCTCAGGCATTTGTAAATAGACTTTACAATGATATATACAAATACATCAAGTGACTGAATGTACATTATGAGGACCAACCCTAGTTACAAAGTCAAGAAGGGGTTGATTGTGTTAGGTGTATTCTATGATCTACCACTTTAACCACTAGGTGCAATAGCATGACCTTCGATAGATTCCATCTATGACCACCATAGATTTTGGATGCACCACACCTTCCCGTAATGTAAATAAGGCGTAAATTAAGGTTCGAATCAAATACCTTATAATATTTAGATAAACTTCCTTTGATAAATAATTTACCCCTAGAAACCTAATTAATATTAAAAATTATATTATATATAACTAAATATATGTTTAACATGTTTGATTAGAAAATTTTTTTATTAATATAATAAGTATACACATATATACATGTATTGGTTATTATTATATTAAATGGAAGATTATAAATTTGGTGATGTTGATTGTAGTTATCTAGATTGATCAATAATTTATATATAGAAAGATTTATATTTTTTTATTGTTAGAGATTTTACAAAAATAATTCATGCTATGCTTAGCTAAAATATTTTTAAACTATGATATCTTATTTTAAACTAATGTGGTTCATCATTTTGTTTTGATGATGAGCCACATTAGTTGGTTCAAAATGTTTACAATGTAATGGATCTAGAAGAAGAATCATTAAACAAATTTCCTCATAAAAGTCTTAATTTGCAAATTAAATGGATGCTAAATATCAGTAGACATGAATCCATAAAAAGTGATGGATGGCAACATAGTCAATATCACACAAATTTGCAAAGATATAATACTTAATTATTAGCTTGGAACAAGTGATTACAAAAACATTTAATTCAATTTTTATAGGAAATGACATAAATTGACCTTATCTTAATGATTTTGTGTTGTTGATTTACACACAATGCAAAAAGATAGATATTACTTAGTTCTTAGCCCAAACCAAGTAATTACATAAGCATTTAATTCAATTTATGTTTGAAGTTGCATGAGTTGAACCTTTATGACCTTATATTATACACAAAACTAAAAGAACTTGACCCACTAGTGATGTAAGAAATGTTCATAAAATTATTATGATATCTTAATGAAGCATGCAATCTAAATCTTTGCACCAAGATCCATGGATGATTGCTATTATGAAAAAAGTATTATGCAAAAATGATTACTCTATTATTTGATTCAAATCTTTAGTTGTTTCATGTTTGTTTCTAACATATCCACTTCTATTTCTTACAAAATTAAAGCTAAAAATCAAATATGGTTCTTGTTATGTTGCCTATATGCTTCTATGATATGTAGCTTCTATTGCATTACATGTAGAGAATTGACTTAGTTCTATTAAATGATAAAAACAAATATAATTTTTTATTTTAAATAAAAGAATTATTTTCCTTCCTTATAAATGGTTATCTCTATTTTATAAATTCTTGAAAATATACTAGATTAATAAAATCAAGATGATAGTGAAAGTGGGCGACTTTAGATACTACACAGTTAGAAACCACCAAAATCAGTTAAGCATGTCTAAAAATATTCAAACAATAATCTATAAATAATCATAATAAAAATTTGAAGAATCTATATGTTGCAATAAGAAATTAAAAGTTCATTTTATGGACCCAACATATTTAAAAAATAAATAAATAAATTATCAAGTTAAAAAAAAAAAACTTTAGATAAAATAAAAAGAAATATTATCCAATATCCATAATTTCTTTCATATGAGCATAACATATTTTTTTAATTAATAAATTTAAATATTATTGATAATTAAAAAACATTTTCAATAAATTTCCATTTGAGTGATAGCTTTACATGTATCCAAATGGTCTCGCTTTCTTCTCTACTACTGTATTGAGAAATATATTTATTAAGATTTACACCACATTTTATATTCAATAAAATGACGCTAAATACTTTACTTTCTTCTATTAAATATGTTTTGAGCAAAAGGAACTTGGAAATTATCATTTTCCATCACGGAAAACACAATCCCTCCCCACTCATTATTTGGATCAACTCTAGGTTGGAGCTTGTGAGCGTATTCACACCAACATTTGGTTAAGTATTCATTCATCAGAGCCGGTAACAGTGACCAATTTTTTTGGCAGTGGAGATTATTTACTTGAGCTGTACTGATCGAGCCTTAGATAATATTACAATATTTTATACCTTCAACTAAAAAAACTAAAAATGAAAACCAAAATATCTTAACATTCCATATCCATATTTGAGGAACCATGGTTGGTAATCTTCAAATCAAAATGATATCTTCAATTGCTTCCTTTGTTTAAAATCCTTGCTGGTATATATGGTGTCCCGATTTTTAAATTTATGACGGGCATTCCTCACTTTCTTTGTGTTTCAGATCATTTAATCTAAATCTAAACTTTTAGGCTCTGGAATAATTAATTCCAAAAATTTATTAGATAAATTAGTTTTGTGAGTGGTTACTTAGTTAAATTTTTATTTATTATTAGATATTT
>APFE030974653.1:46248-64061 GCA_000404065.3 Pinus taeda | reverse complement strand
ACAAAATTAACTAATTCTATACGAGTGGTTTTGAAACAGTTTAGTGAGCTGTTTACTAAAAAATCTAATTATATTAAAAAGATTATATTAAAAATCTAAGTAGTGGACAAACCACGTCTAGGATGAGCTCTGGATCAGCCATGAAGCAAGAGAGTCACCCCTTTCCGTATTCTACTATAAAGGTGTCCATGGTTCTGCATTACATTCCCGAGAAAGCATGTCATCATGAGCTTATGACATTCATACTAATAATATCAATGCGAAAAATTGGTGGTGATGGAGACTGTGAAGGAATGTGATAAATAAAAATGGCTATGAGGACCTGGTGCCTTCCATCCAGCCAGGGAAGGGCTCTGCCAATGTATTCTCAATAATGGTCGGTCGGACGATGACCACCGGAAGGTTTCCCCTTGCGTTGTCGAGTAACATCTCTCCCATAGCTTTGGTAAATGAGTAAGTATTTGGCCACCCAAACATTTTTGCCCTGCTCAGGTATCCATACCCAGTGCGTGAATGATTTTTTTGATTTATAATTTTAGAATGAATTCATTATATATGACATGATATTTTAATGTCAAAACAAAAAATAATCTATGAAACATCTAAAATGAAAAAAACTGAATGCAATGGCTTCTCAGGGTAAAAAATACCTTTCTAAACCCAACTCTTTGAGCTCTTTAATGGCTTCTTTGTGTGGATCAGAACCCATGCTACTTGAAGCAGTAGGTGACGGGTTCATTTGTAACTTGGCTAGTGTATTCTCCAGCAAACCGAATTCCGCTTCAATATTTAGGCTCAGAGGTGGACCATTTTCGTCATCCAGTCCATTGGCGGCGGTCATAGATACTCCCATTTCCAGTTGGCTCTCTTTTATTCTCCCACTTCCATGCCCAACAACGTAAGCTTTTGTCGCATTACAGTAAGATCAGTTTATCTTAATCTTGATAGCATACATATATATTCGCACTCTTAGATAAATTGAGATAAAAAAAAAATTGTATTATAACGGGATGATAAGGTTTATTGTTAAAATAATTTACTTACTTTTGCTTGAGTATTTGGTTAAAATTAGAGAGCATTGAGTCAATGAGTTAAGTTATAGTGTGTGGTTGCATGTCAATTTATTTTAGACATGTCTCTAGTTGGAAACATATAATATTTATCACTATCATCATTGTAACAATTAAGTTTTGTGTAATCAATAGAAGAGCTTTTCCAACAAATTGATATTAAAGAGAAATTATAAAAAGATCAAAGAGAACAAATTAACGATAATAGGTAAGTGAAAATGAAAAATATTTTTCCCTCTTGTTTGAGCTATATATTGAGTGCATTATTAAGCTGGCGGACCTAGTTACAGGTCGCAACCTTTAGGAAAAATCAACACAATTAAAAATGACTAAGACAAAGGACATCGATTCATTCATGAATTGGGTCATGACTGTCGTAAATCAATTAAAAATTTATGGTGAGGAATTTAAAGATCCAACAACGGTTGAGAGGGTCCTCATAGAGCTTTATCTACCATATTTGATGTTGTGGTAGTAGTCATAGAAGAAGCCAATGATTTGACATCACTAACTGTTGATGATTTGATGGGATCACTTCTATCAAATGAGGCAAGGATAGACTGAAATATGGATTCCACTTTAAAAACTACTTTCAAAAGTTAGGTTTCTATTTCAAGAGACAAAGGTCCAGGCAGAGGTAGATCGATAGGCATAGGATGAGGCCAAAGACATGGTGGTCAAAGAGATGGCTGAGAGGAGCATGAACATGAAAGTGGAAGCAATTGCAAAAGCTTAAGCAATAATCAAATATTTGACAAATCAAAGGTGATATGTTATTATTGCAATAAATTTGGTCACTATGTCAATGATTGAAAGACGAGGATAGCCGATCAAGTGAACCATAGAGCTAATATCACTATAGACAGTACTAAATCCATGTTCCTAGCTTGTCATACCATGCATGAACCTTCTGATAATATGTGGCTATTAGATAGTAGTTGTAGTAACCGCATGACATGCAAAAAGAATTTGGTTGCAAATTTGGATCAATCTATGAAGATAGAGGTAAAGTTGGGCACTGACAAGACCGTGGATGTAGATGGAAAGGAGTGGTCAACATTTTGACCAAGAAAGGGGAGTTAAAAAAAATCTCAGAGGTATATTATGTTGTTGGCCTCAAACATAATTTAATAAGCTTTGGTCAATTGACACAGAAATCATACAGAATTATCTTTCAAGAACAAAAATGTGTTATATATGACAATCCCTAAAATAAGAAGTCGATAGTGAAGGCGTAGATGACGAGGACGATACTCTTTCCTCTTGTCATGAATTACAGTGATCACATCATTTCTTTTACAATTACATTTTCTAATGATTATTGCTTATGGAATTTTTGGTTTGGACACTTGCACTTTTTTCATTTAAGATTGTTGCAACATAAACATATGTTAGAGTATTACCTTCCATCAAAGAACCTACTAGTACTTGTGAGTGTTGCATCTTGGGAAAGCAACACCGTGAATGTTTTCCAGAGGGAGTTGCTTACAGAGAAAAGTAACCTCTTGAGCTAGTGAATACATACTTATGTGGACCTTTGAGGACAGAGTCAATTGGTGGAGGTTGTTACTTCCTCACTTTCATTGATGATTATAGTAGAAATATTTGGGTTTACTTCTTGAAGAAGAAATCTGAAACTTTTGCAATGTTCAAAGAATTCAAAGACTTAGCATAGAACCAAAGTGATCGACAGATCAAGGTATTGAGGTCAGATCATGTTGGGGAATATGATTCAAAGGAATTCCATGATTACTGCAAACAACATGGAATCCTAAGGCAATTTACAACTGGATACACACTGCAGCAGAATGGTGTAGCATAGAGAAAGAATAGGACAATTATGAACATGACAAGAATCTTGTTTAAAGGAAGAAACTTGTCTAATGAGTATTGGGAAAAAGCAATTTCATGTGTTATTTATGTGATCAATAGATCTCCTACAAAGAATGTGATGAACAAAGTACTAAAACAAGCATCGTCAAGTTTATCTTGCAGCATATTTCATCTCAAAGTGCTTAGATGTGTAGTTTATGCACATGTGCCTAAGGAGCAAAGAGGCAAATTGGATGGTAAATGTGAATAACGCATATTTATTGTTTATAGTGAGAAATCAAAAGCTTACAAACTATATAACCCTGTCATTGAGAAGACCATAATTAGCAGATATATTGTGCTCAAAGAACAAAAGTCGTGGAATGGTAGTATAGACAAAACAATTGATGTACAAGTGCCACTAATGGTAGAAGATGATGTAGCAGAAAAGAAGCAGAAAGAATCACAGGTGAAGACAACAAATAGAGACATGCAAACAAGGACTCCTGGATTTTCTTAGCAACAAGTATCTTCAAGCACATCAGTAGATCAAGATTCTCTCGACAGTCAATTAGGTGATGACTCAAGCAATGGTAAGAAAAGGATGAGAAGTCTGAAAGATATTATGATTATTTATATGTTATTTCAACTTTTTCATTTTTTTCATTCCAACTTTCTTAGTTTGAAGAAAAAATCAGAGATGAAAATTGGGCGCAAGCCATGGATGAAGAAATTGAAGCTATTGAAAAGAATCATACATGGGATTTGGTTTATTTTCCAAAGGACAAAACTTTCATTGGTGTGAAGTGGGTGTACAAGACAAAGTTGAATGAGAAAGGTGAAATTGCAATATGTAAAGCAAGACTTGTAGCAAAAGGGTCCTCACAGCAAATGGAAATAGATTTTGGAGAAATGTTTGCTCTAGTAGCTATATTGGATAATGTAAGAGCAGTTCCATCTATAACAACTCAAAACAATTGGAAAGTATATCGGGTGAATGTGAAATCAACCTTCTTGAATGGAATTTTAGAATAAGAAATTTATGTGTAGCATCCTGGAGGTTATCATCTTGAAGGTAAATAAGATAAATTTCACAAGTTGAATAAAGTGCTCTATGGATTGAAGCAAGCACCTAGAGCTTGGTATAGAAGAATTAACAACTACATGATTAAGAATGGATTTTGCAAAAGCAACAATGAGCCTACCTTGTACACAAAGGTAAATAAGCATGGACAAATTTTGATTGTTTTCTTATATTTTGATGACATGATTTTTACAGGTGATCTTATGAGTTTAAAGAAGCCATGAAGAAATAATTTGAGATGACAAATCTAGGTCTTATGAAATATTTTCTTTTCATAGAAGTTAAGCAGTCTGAAAAAAGGAATTTTTATTTGTTAAAATAAATATGCCATAGATTTGCTAAAAATATTTAGGATGGAAAATTGCAAACCTTTCCCTACACGAGTTGCAACAAGTACAAAGTTAGCAAAGATGGTGAAGGATTATATGTCAATCCAATTCTATTCAAAAGATTGGTTGGCAATCTCATGTATCTCACAGCTAGAAGACCATATATTATGCAAGGAGTAATTTTCATTTTGAGATTTATGGAGAGCCCAAGAGACACACATTGGAGAAAAGTAAAAATAATTATGAGATACATAACATGAACTAGAGATTGTGGCATAATGTATGGAAGCACATAGAAGAAGGATTTGATTGGATATATAGGTAGTGATTTTTTAGGTAGTTTAGATGATAGGAAGAGACCTTCTAGTTATATGTTCCATATTGGTTTAGGTGTGGTAGCATGGGCATCTAAGAAGCAACCTGTTGTGACACTTTTGTCAACAGAAGGAGAATGTGTAGCAACAACATCATAAACATGTCAAGTATTGTGTTTAAGAAGAGTATTTAATGGAATCAAACAGAAACAGCAAGGATTAACAACGATATATTATGACAACACCTCGGCGATTGAACTATCGAAGAATAGTGTGTTTCATAAGAAGAGCAAGCATATTTCTACTAGATATCAATTTTTTAGAGAACTTGATAGAAATGGAGAACTTCACTTGAAGCCTTGGAAATGGAGTGATCAATTGGCTCATATATTTAATAATCCGTTAGCAAACTATGTGTTTGAGTTTTGCAAAAGAAGCTTGGGTGTTGCAAGCCTAGCTAAGATATAGACCAACAAGCATGTTTCATTTGTCATGAATCATGTCTTAGCTTAGCGTTCGTAATTAAGGGGCGGTGTTAAAATAATCTAATTACTCTGACATGAGGAGTTAGCTAAAATTAGAGAGTCAGTTAATTGAGCGTTGAGTCAAGTTGAGTTAATTCATAGTCGAAGTTATTGTGTGGTTGCATGTCAAGTTATTTTAGGTGAGTCGCTAGTTAGAAACATATTAATATCCCTCACTGGGTTCATTGTACTAATCAAGTTTTGTGTGATCAATAAAATAGCCGCAACTCTTGTGTTTTGTGTGTTAAATTTTTGTTTTGGCTCCTTTGTGTTTCTAACATCTATACCATAGTTACCATGTTCAGATCCAAATTAGAATTTGGAATCGAATTAGATATGATATCATAAAACTATGAATTAAAATTTTAAATTCATTTGTACATTTTTTTTTCTCCTAACAATGATATTTTTTTGTTAATTTTGATTTTTATTCATTTTTGTTGGAAATAGTAATTATTCTCATATGAAAATTTAGCGAGATCTAAGTTTAGTGATGCATGAAGAGATAAGTTGAGTTAAGTGCACTCCAAATTTAAAGTGTCACTTAGCTGAGTTAAGTGTGATTGAGCTTGAGTTACATATACCTTTGGAGAAGTATAAATTCAATGTGTGTGCATGTTAAGTTATTTTGGGAGAGGCACTAGTCAAGGTTTGTGTGATCAATAAAGAAGAATAACAACTCATGTGTTCTGTCCATGTCAATTTTATGTCTTTCCTCCTAATCTACCTTACGATTAAATTGGTATCAAAATTGAGATTAAGTTTGAAGATTTGAGGATTTTTTTTTTGTGAAAGAGACAAAGAGCCTGTAGTGCCTGCCCCCATATCATGATATGGTAGTCGTTGAAGAGAAATTCATTGGCTAGAGAGAGTCAAATTGGAAAAGCTACATGCAAGTAGTACCAGGCGCATTTAATTTGCAATAGCATATCCAACCGCGTTATTCAGCACACACACGAGATTTTGGAGTGACTCCTCCCTTATTGATCATAGGCAACGATAGACATAACATAATAAAGAATGAATCTTAAAGGAACAAGTGACAAAAAGTCAGAGTACAAAGTTCGTTAAGAAAAGTAAAAAAGGATCATTATGGTTCACTAATTTCTTGAATGTATATAAAGAGTTGGAAAAGGTTTATAAAGGGAAAAAGTGAGATTTAAAAAGTGATTTAAAAAAAATATTAAAATAAAAGGAAGAGGGTTGCATTTGATTTAAATTTTTGAGTTTAGGGTTTCTATAGGTTTGCAATTTTTTCGTTTTGTGAAGAATGATAATGTTTTAGATAAAGATTGTGTCTTACGGGACACATCTTGAAAACCACATTTGTTTTAGGATATGTAAAAAATATTGATTAGTATGATTGACCAAAGGTTGAGATATTTAAGTTCGAGAACAGAAAAGAGAATGTTTATACGAAGTAATGGTTTGTGGAGATGAGAGTGCATCTCTCGTGAATCCAGAAACAACTGATAAACTTGATGAAGTTGAATTTTTTAATGACATGGATGCTCAAATAACCCACCATGGTGTGGATGAAAATTATGTTGATGATATGTGATTTATTTTTTTAAACATGGATTGATTGTGACAATATGGTAAGCACTATGTTTGATGAAGAATTGAAGGTTGAAGTTGTCATTGTAGCAACAAGTTGAAGCAAAAGTTGGAACTACTCATGAAGTAGTATATGATCTAGTAGCAATTGATGATCAAGAAGAGGATAAAGTGATTCAAGAGTTTTTGATGAGAATACCCACTATCGAAATAATAGTGGAAGTTAGTTTCAATGAAGTTGAAGAGGTAGAGAAGGAAGAGGAAGAGGAAAAAGCTTTCAGTGCAAACCATAATGAAGATGTTCTTAACATTATTTTTGAATATGTAGGTCTTCAAAATAGCATTGGAGTGGAAGTTGAAAACAAAGTTGTTAATAAAGTTGATCCAAATTTGAAGCTCATTGAATAATGGATTGAGAAGTCAATTGAACAGGTTGATGATATTTTTAAAGAAATAACTAGAGTAAAAGAATTAAATGAAGTGGTGAACAAGAAAAATTAGCATGATTATGATTTTACATGTAAGCCTAATGATGATCTTGAGTGTGTAGACCATAGGAAAAAAGAAGCAGTACCTGATGATGAAAATGAAGAAAAGGATGTGGAAGTTTCTGTAAACAAGGAAGAATGCATTAAAACCATTTTTTAGCAATGGAGTCAAGAAGACATAAAAATATGTTATCAAGAAATATGGTAGAAAGGAAGATAGGAATACAAAGCACAAGAAGCAGAGAAGAAAGGACAATTTGAAGATGGAGAGTTGTGGCAACATGACAAGTTGAACAAATCTTTGAAGAGGAAGTTGTAGAAGACATGATCAGATTATTTTTCAGTGCAAATTCAAGACAAGTCAAAGAAACATTGCAGCATCAATAAGTAAAGAAATATGGAGCCTACATAAAGAATGTGCAACAGAAAATGAAGCAATTTGAAGGAGATATATTCTAGAAGAAATGAAAAAGAGAAAGAAAATTGCTAAAGTTTTGAGTCATTGTAAGCCTAGCTGAGACATAGATCAGTGGGCATGTTTGAGTGATGATTGAGTCAATTTTTATTGTAAACCTAGCAAGCACAATTCAGTAATGTTGAGTTATGTTGAGTCATACAATCATAATTAAGGGGGAGTGTTGGAAATAGGAATTACTCTTGCATGAAGATCTAGCAAGATTGAAGTCAAGTGATGCATTGAGAGATAAGTTGAGTTAAGTGCATTCCATATTTAAAGTGTGAGTTAACTGAGTTAAGTGTGAGTCAGATTGAGTTCAGTCTATATTTGGAGACTTCCAAATTCAGTATGTATGTGCATGTTAAGTTATTTTGGGTGAATCCCTAGTCAAAAAAGTTTAAATATCCTTCGTCTGGTTCATTGTAATCAAATCAAGTTTTGTGTGATCAATAGATAAGAGAAACAATTAGTGTGTCAGCTCATGTGTTTTGTGTGTGTCAATTTTTCTTCTTTCTTCCTCTACCTTACCATCAATTAAAAATCTAAATATATATAGTTTTGTTGGTTAACAAAAACGTTTTTCCTGATTTTCTTTCCTATTCATTTAAACTAAACCACTTTGAAAAAAATATACAATAAAAAATCAGGTTTGCACTCTTTCTCATAAATCTCTCTTCCTTTGGAACCATAAATCTAAAACCCTGATTCAAAGTCCTTCTCTAATAAATAAATATAATAAATATACTGGTATATTTGTAACACCTATTTTCAAAATTTATTTATCTAAATAAAACCTTTTACATAAAAGCAGGGTTATCTGTTGGTATTTAGGCCTATACTTTCTAAATGAAAAATCTCTGTAAATAAATAACAAAACATGCGGTATGCTAGCAAGCCTTCACTTATTTTCTCTTATTTCTGAATTGAGTGGCTCTTTATAAGCCAACAAGGACTTTTAAATAGCTAAGTCAAGTCGATGCAAGGACCTTTAAATAGCTGAGTCAAGTCGACGAAAGAGAAGAGGGTATGTTCCAGTGACCCAGTCAATACAATGAACAAATGGTGTTTTAATTTCTATGAATAAACTGCAAAACATGGACAAATGGCGTTTTAATCTCTATGAATAAACTGCAAAACATGTATTTTCAAATGAACGGATCGAATCGTATTATATGATGTTTGAATCGAATCACCAAATTGGTAACTATGATGTTAATTAATATTCAGATCAGGAGAGACTGTGTAATTCGCGTTAATTGTTGATCTTAGTGAGATCCGTTGGAAGTTTCATTTTTTGTTAATTGCTAATTTCTAATCTTAGTGAGATCTGTTGGAAGCTTGATTCACTCTATTGATCAATATCACAACCTCTACCTTTACGGATCATCTACTTACCGAATTCCACTGTGTCATTTGTCATATCTATTTAATGGGAGACACAGGAATATAATGCTTGTGCCCTTTCCTGTAAATCCTTTTTAGCATGCTAAAAATTGTTTAGCAGCTTTCTTTGGGGCCACAGGACCGTTTCAGAATTGCACTATAGCAGTTATGTGATTGTTCAACTGATGAGATCGATTTATCAGATTCATATCAGAGCAAACCATAGTGACCCAAAGGAGATTCCATCTAAACTGGGAAAGACGAGGCAGGAGCAATGTGAGGTGAAGAGAAAATATATAGGTAATTCCAAAATTTAGAGGTAATTCTGTTTAGGTTGCCCCAGGAAGATTTTGGGGAAGAGTTAGAAGTTCATAGGAGTTGGATTCGAGCCAAATATCCCATGGAAAGGCCCATTGAAGCTATAGCATGGAGAGGCGTACAATTGAAGCCATAACCAGACAAGGAACCAGAGTTGAGGTTGAAATCCATGATTTAAAGGTGAGTTAAATTCAGAATTGTTCATTGATTTAAAGGTGAGTTAAATAGCAAGAGGATGATTAACATTCAACAACAAGATACATCAATTCCTTCCACTTTCAACTCCTAGATGAATTTTCGCTACAAAGTGAATAGGTCAAGCAAACTGGTAGACAAATGGGGCAACCCTAGTTTGAGTAGGGAATTAGAACGGGGAAAGATGAAGTTTTCCCAAGCCTATCTGTCACGCCCCCAATCTTTTTTTTTCTTATTGGGCGGGTGCGGCACCACCGTGTACGCTTATTTGTTCAATAACCGCACATATGGACTACGCCTTAACCGACATTAACATACTTTAACCGTTATCTTATAACCATGTAAAAGCGTTAATCTTCATAATTCATCATAAACCATTCTTAACATTCATATACAATTAAACCGAGTAACAAATTGCAAGCAACATTCAAGAATGGGAGGGGCAACTCCCAGTAAAGTCTGCCCACAATATATTATTTCAGAATTTCTTCAATAATATTACAATGCAAGTGTGCCTGGCGTAAACCTGAGGCCACACTTAGAAATATTACAACAAGGCACAAACCAGCCTTTTACATACACAATTCTGCACCTTTGCTTATGAGCGGGTACCTACATGGTTCACCCAAGATACTCATACAATTCTGCATCCAACCGTGTATAAAAACAAGCCTTATACATGCACCATTGTGCACCTTTGCCCAAGAACGGGTCTCCACACGCTCCTCTCAATCCTGCATAATACCTTGTGCATACACCTTCCTCAACCGAGTCACCTCCTACATAATCCAAATCTGAAATGTACGAATCACCCTTCTCCTTCATGCACATAGAAAATGCGCATTTCTTAAGGGCCTTCGCATATCTCCCTTGTCCTTATGCGAAGAGGACTTATGAGCGAAAGTCGATGTTCAAATGAGCCTCATGCTCATCCACATATATGTGCTTCCTCATGCGTTAAAGGGGGTGTGCTCCACTCACGGCCAACCCCATCTTATTACATGTAAAGCCCATACATATGCCATACATGCCCCATAAATCATGTCGGCTTTTGTCTTATTATGTGTGCTCACCCATTTCATTATACGTGCTCACCTATCTGCTTCATGGCCGACATATATGAGCCCATGTACATGTTTTAATATTATGTTTATTCATACACATATTTATATACATGCTTACAAACCATATGTTATATTTCCTTATTACTCCACACATATTTCCTTATGCGTATAAGTCATTATAACAAATGTTTTCATGTACATAAATATTTCGTCCAACACTTAGCCATATCCAGGCCTAAGTGCTCTCGTCATGTTCTTATGTCGCACATGTGACAATCTTTCGTCACATGCTGCCCGCTATCGTTCGTCGTCCAAGCGTCAGAGGTTCGTCCATCGTCGAAAACACGACCGTCGTCGTGCACGGGGGGCTCGCGCCATCGTGCACGTCTGCCCGAGATCCGAGGGCGTTACATCCTCTACCCAAAATCGTTGTCGTCCTCGACAACATGCCATCTCGGTAGCTCTCCACCGAGATCATCATCAATAGGAAGTCATCTCGATCACCATATGTCATCCTCATGTGAACTGCTGCCTTGATACTCCAACATAATGCCAACATATCTCTGCGCACTACTAGCTCCCATGTTTGAACTAGTCGGGTGATCAATCCAACTGTCACGCCCAAACCATGAGAATGCACATCCTCATGCCACCATCAGTCGTTCCTCAAAGCATCCCTGTCACATCCTGACTCGATCAAGACTCCATCCTCATAAGTAATCCATGCTCAGGTCCATGAAGTCGTCCTCATCCCATCTGCAACATGTCCATGACGTTTGGTACCAATGAAGTTAGCCACATCAATCCCAACATCATCCATAAGTGTGAAGCAGTTGAGTCTCGGCTCAACCTATGCCCAAGTGCGCCACCAAGGCATCATCATCATCATCGTGGTCCCATCACCTCAAAGTGTCTCATCGATCCTCCACATCAAGTCACTCTTCCAAGCCATGATCCTATGCATGTACTTGGAAGTATGCAGCCCATACCGCATCAAAGTCGGAAGTATGCATCGACCTCAGCTCCTCAATGCATCAGATCTCCAAGTCCACCGTACATGAAGTCCCTAACGTCACGATCATCTCATGTCATCACGAGCACCATAAGCCATCTCCAACCAACATCTCAGCAAGCATACAAGTCTCGGCCACAAGCTCCCTACAAGATGCCTCAGCTCTGCATGTAGTAGGAATGCTTCGTAGTCTGCTCACAACTCCATCCAAGTCCATGGCTTTGTTGCACAAGAGTGTACAACCTCCCCATAGTCTCATAGTATAAGTCTCCATGTCACAAAGCAAATCCATCTGCTCAACATCCATGCTAGGTCACACCTCATCGGATGCTCATAACTGTCATATCCACAAGTGCGCCTACAATATGTCCCTGCATAGACTGCCATGCTCCATGTCTCCAACCTGATGTCCATGACTCAGTTGCCCATGTAGTCCGACTAAGTAGACTCATCACAACGATCGGTCATCCTCATCCAAGCTGCCATCTTCGGTTTAGTGAGCTCGGTCACCAACCTCATCATCAAGTCATGTTATGAGTATCATAGCTCCTCCACCAAAGTGTCACCAAGACTTGTTCTTGGTTTCGGCCATGAGAAGCCCACCCAAAACATCACCAAGCACGTGCCCTCTTCAACTGTCCATGAGTCATGCCGGGCACTTAGCCATGTGGCTAAAGCATGACCCAATCATCTGCAACGATCATCACGTTCCACCCTTGTCACGGGCCCTTGCACCTTTCACCATCAGGTCACAAGTAACCCCAACAAGCCCTGCAACCGTTGTCAATCCTTGCTTCCTCATACAAGGTTCCATCGTGCACCCCCATGGTAAGATGTCCTCTAGCATAGGCAAACTGATTTTGCCTCTCTCCGCACACGGTCCATCTACCAAATGCCCAAATGAAACACCTGTATCATCTTCACGAGCAATCATGCTCACCAGCTCTAGACCGAGCTCTGATACCATCTGTCACGAAGTGCAGATGTGTATCAGCTTCACGCTTCAACTTCAGCACCGGCTTCACCGCACTTTGTTTAAGTCTTCATGAGCAACCTTTTCTCTGATACCATCTGTCACGCCCCCAATCTTTTTTTTTCTTATTGGGCGGGTGCGGCACCACCGTGTACGCTTATTTGTTCAATAACCGCACATATGGACTACGCCTTAACCGACATTAACATACTTTAACCGTTATCTTATAACCATGTAAAAGCGTTAATCTTCATAATTCATCATAAACCATTCTTAACATTCATATGCAATTAAACCGAGTAACAAATTGCAAGTAACATTCAAGAATGGGAGGGGCAACTCCCGGTAAAGTTTGCCCACAATATATTATTTCAGAATTTCTTCAATAATATTACAATGCAAGTGTGCCTGGCGTAAACCCGAGGCCACACTTAGAAATATTACAACAAGGCACAAACTAGCCTTTTACATACACAATTTTGCACCTTTGCTTATGAGCGGGTACCTACACGGTTCACCCAAGATACTCATACAATTCTGCATCCAACCATGTATAAAAACCAGCCTTATACATGCACCATTATGCACCTTTGCCCAAGAACGGGTCTCCACACGCTCCTCTCAATCCTGCATAATACCATGTGCATACACCTTCCTCAACCGAGTCACCTCCTACATAATCCAAATCTGAAATGTACGAATCACCCTTCTCCTTCATGCAAATAGAAAATGCGCATTTCTTAAGGGCCTTCGCATATCTCCCTTGTCCTTATGCGAAGAGGACTTATGAGCGAAAGTCGATGTTCAAATGATATATTGCCTTCAGAATCTTAAAAGCGTGATAGTAGCCCAAGAATGAGAAGAATAAGAGCTCTGGAAGGAAGAATGTAACATCTCTTTTCATCCACAGAGATTGTAAATCTTTAACGAGGATTTTGTTTAACTAATGATGGATGATGGCGACTAAGATTTTTACCATCTTTTATTTATTTATTTATTTTTCCCATGTTCTTGATTCTTGAGAAGGAAAACTTGGTTGAGGTAAATCTTTAACGAGGATTTGCGAAAATTACTATCCACTGAATTAATTCACCAAATCTCTAATGTTGTATCCGAAGTACACAAATCTAGCAGTGATGAAAAGAACGCGGGAAGTGATACCGAACTGCTGTAGATTATTGGATACATAGAATTCTTGAGGCTTCTACTTAACCGGGAATCTCAAGAAGGGATCTAGAACTTCGTTTAAAAGGGCGTATTAAAAAATGAAAGTACAAACAAAACCTGCAGCCTGCAATTGAACAAAATTGAGTTAATATAATCAAATGTTCGATTGTAAGAGTCAACGGCAATGAAAGGTCTCTGCATATGTTTTGGGGAATTCTTATGCAAAGCCGCCCTGCAGTTTTCCTTTTAAAAGGTACTAACGTAAATTTTGCGTGCTTCTAGTATTATTTCTAAAGCCGTTGTGTAAATTAAAAAAATAAAATAAAGGCCTTATGTGATTTATTTAAAAAAGGCCCATCTCTCATAATTTAAAGATATTAGGGATTATTAAAAAAAACCAAAGTGATATTGTTCAATTAGAAAGAAATAAGAGAGTATGCTTCAAATGAGGAAGGGTTGTATTTTTTTTCGTGTTAAAGAACGAGTTTATGAAAACCTTTTTGTATCTTTTGTTTTTTAAGATAATTTGGAATATAAGTATTAAAGAAGTCACCATGGAGGTATTTTCACTGGTTATGTTTGTAGTTTTATTAGCTTCTTAAGCCATAGTGAGCTAGTGCTTAAGAAATGGGAAAAGCTAAGATGTTGATAAGGTTAAAACAACAACAAGAGATGTTCGAGATCTTTTTGGAAGGATTGGAAGCTAAAAGGAAAAAGAATGCTTACACATCAAAACTACATAAAGGAATGCATAGATGATAACATTCTTGCTCTCATTGGAGATGCAAAGACAGACAAGGTGGCTTGGCATATCCTTGAGAGGAATTTCGGTGTTGGGGGGGAGTATTCATGTTGAAGATGAAGGTGGATCTATAACATCAGATCTACAAGAGATGAAGAATTTGGTAAATCCCACTTCAAAGTGGATAACAATGATAATGCAGGGAAAGAGCACACAGATGCTCGTGAATCTCACTATGCACAACCACAACTAGATGATGATTTTGTGAATCTAGCAACAATGCTTGTTGATGACAATGAAGTTGCCACTAGAGCAACCAGTGTTATGGTGAATCCAACAATTCAATTTCATGATGTCAACTTTGATGAAGACCAGTTAATTAATGATGAATGGTTGCATAAGATGCAAGAAAAACATCTCGTTGATAAACTATAATTTGGTGACAAAAACTCAATTGGGTTTGAAAACGAAGTGAAAGACAACATCTTTGAGGCAGTGGAGGTTCATAAAGAAGTGGAAGTGGTAGAGGAAAAGAAAGAAGTGCAATAAGAGAAATATATAATTGCAGAGAAAAAAAAAGAATCAATCTTGTTCTGCATATGTTTTTAAACCGAACCTTGATTTTGAATGTCCAAATGTTAGGAGCAACTAGAAATAAGGAACATTAATTGAGATTGAATTAAGGTTCCTTGAAGCATGGCCTACAACACCATGTTTTGATATAGTTTGCATTGAAGTTGCAGAAATGAATGTTTAAGAAAGTTTAAGAAATCAAATGTTTAATATTAAATAATTTTATTTATTATTAAATCGTTATTAGTAAATAAAATGAATTACTTAATTATTATTATTATTATTTATTAATAATTACTTAATTAATTATTGTTAATTAATATTATTAATTAATTATTATTTACGGATTTTATTGATGATGAGGATGATGATTAACATCACTACGACTAATGTGGTTTATCAGACCTAAAAAAAAAAAGACTAATTGTCATTCTGCAAAATCTCGTTTTTGTGATCAAGGAGAAAAAAAGAAGTGCTCTAGGATCATTATAGTTGGGTTGAATTAATAAGTTAATAATATTGGAGGTGTGCCTAATGATATGGAATTGCAAGCGGATGTGGGCAAGAGTAGGGTAGTCTAAAAGGAACTTTTTTTCATCTTCCACCTTCTTAGTATCACAAATCTAACAGATTCTATCATCCTAGGGAGTCTTGGGAGTAGACGACCACCTGAACTCCCTTCAAAGCTAATGAGAATTAGTTCTTTTTCGAGCAATGTTCATTTTCTTCTTAGTTCTAGTCAACATAGAGAGGTAGTTCTGGTTATCAAATGTGGGGTTGATCACCTCCTTATAGCATCTTAACTTCCTTTTACCCTCCATCTCCTTATCATGCCACATCTTCTCCTTAAAATTGGAGGTAAGAGTATCTTTCATACTATCATTTCTTCCCAAGATGATCTCCTCCTTAATCCCCCAAAGGTTCAACCAAGACTGGGCATCCTTATGACGCCCGCGCTTGAGGCATGTGTGGGGGTTTTGACTAAAGTTAGAAGCAATTTTTGGGAGCTTCTTGGATTCCATGTTGTAAATATTTTTCTTACACATCATATATCTAAACATAGTCATAGTTTCAATGGGGGACATGCCTACTTCGATCAAGAGGATAGAATAGGGAGTATTTCCCTTGATCTTGAGGTTATAGGTTATAAATTTGTTTTAGATCATCTCAATATTTCTCCACGACTCTCTAGATATACTGTAACTCCAAACTTCGCATCTATATAAGACAACAGGGGTGATGAGAGTCTCAAAGAGGAACAATTTTTACTCCAAATGTAAATATTGACTGACTTACAATTGTTTTCAAGCTCATAATAAGCTTTCCACCCTCCAATACTTTTTTTCTCGGTGCTATAGATCTAGTTGAGCTTATGAGGAAAGTCAATACCCAAATATTTATAAGAAGAAACCTGCTCTAGAAGATGGTTATCATAGACAAAACTATCATGGGTGAACGTTTAAGATTTAATGATCATGACTTTAATATTTTCTGTATTAACTGTCATACCCAACTTGGAGCAGTATACATGAAGAATCTTAATTTTCTTGTGTAGGTCATCATGGATTTTTGCAAGAAGAATGGTATCATCAATATAAAGGAGAAGGGTATTGATTATGCTAGCGAGCTCGGTTCATTTTCAACCCAGAGTTTCCAGACACCACTCTTGTTTATCGATGTAAATACCAAAAAGCGTAGGGGATAGGGGGCACCCTTGTTTAACCCCGATCTTGCATTTAATAACTTTGGACCACCCTTTGTTGGTCTTAATCTTGACAATGAAAGTTTCGTAGAGGCGGATCACAACAATCCTCAGTTCAAGAGGAACCATGATCTCTTCAAGTCTCTCCTAGAGCTTATCTTGAGGGACAATGTCGAAAGCTTTTCTAAAGTCCACAAAACAATAGAAGAGATCGATTTTACTATTGCGACATTCCTCTGCAATGATCTTGAGAGTGACAAGTTGGTCGATAGTCAAGTGTTTTCTCCTAAAATTCGCTTGCCCTTTAGCCCTTTTACAATGGTTTTCGAGCCAAAGACTAAGCTTATTTTCTAAAATGAGCCCATAAATCTTGTATGTCCTGTGTAGTTAGAGGGAACGATTTGTCCCCATTTTTAAATATAGGCACAATAAGGCTTTGTGTCCAAAGCTTGCGGAAGCCATGCTTTACAGCCAAATTGAGAATCTTTTGGAGATGAGGAATGAGGATAGATATTTCCATTTTAAAGATCTCAATTTGGTATCCTTCAATGTCTTTAGCTTTCTCATTATCAAGCTTATTAATCCCAGACTCAACGTTTTCCAGAGAAAATAAATCTTCCTTAATAGGAGTATTTAAGATGGTTTCAATAGTTTGGTATCCTTCAATATCTTTAGCTTTCCCATTAGCAAGCTTATTAATCCCAGACTAAACGTCTTCCAGAGAAAATATATCTTCCTTAATAGGAGTATTTAAGATGGTTTCAATGGTGTCCGGAGAGTTAGACAATTTCTTAACATAGTTATTCCAATTTTCTAAGGGGATAGAATGATTATCTTTAGTTTTGCGAACAAGCACATTCTGTCCAAACTTTCTTAGTGCAATTTTAGAAAGGTGGAGAAGATGTTTTTTGTATCTTATTAATATATGACCTCTTCTTCCTTTTGACGAGAACTTTGTATATACCTATATTTATATTAATATTTATTTAATTATTCATTATTAATATTTATTTATTGATAATTAATAATTAATAATAATAATATAAATT